>JAFEMH010003280.1:0-276362 GCA_022495995.1 Adenophora triphylla var. japonica | reverse complement strand
GTGTTGAACAACACAATGAGCAACACTCAGAGAACAACACATTGTTTTCGGCTTCTTCGCTATATGGACTTGATGGGTCCTATTGAGGTAGAAAGCTTAGGAGGTAAATAAAGTATGTTTATGTAATAGTTGATGATGATTTTTCTAGAGTTTACATGGGTTTGTATTTTCTTAAGAGAGAAAAATCTGCAAACTTTTGATAAATTTACTCACTTAGTTTCTAAAATCAAAAACATGTTTTGTTCTCCTATTTTTCGGAATAAGGATCGAGATCATGGTAGTAGAGAATTTGAAAAATCTCTCCTTCTCTACATTTTGTAGTAAAGGGGATACACCATGAATTTTCGAAGCACCCGAAAACACCACAACAAAATGGGTGTTGCTTCTTGAAAGGAAAAATAGGACTTTAATGGAAGATGGCTCGTGTTATGCTAATTGCTGAGAAATATTTCTAAAGGTTTTGGGCCGAAGCATTAAACACGGTACTGTCACACCTGACGGTATAATAGAGTTTTGCCTTAAGACCCGGTACAAACTATGACACCTATGAGATTTTTAAATGGAAAGAAACTCTACGGTTCACTATTTTCTAATGTGTTTGGATGTTTGTGCTACATTTTAAAATGACTTAGGGAATACTTAGGGAAAACTTGATTCTAAGAGTGATGGCAAAGCCATTCTTTACAGGCTACTCTCAGCGAGTCATGCTGTATTGTGTCTACAATTTGAGGTTAAAAGTGATTCAAGAATCGGTAAATATTGAATTTAACGACTACTTGAGTGCTTTACGGGGAGAACCGGTGATAATATACCTCCTGACCTTGCTTTGGAAGAAGCTTGCAACGAGAGGGTCGGGAACAAGCGGTTCGGCCGATACGATTCACGAGATTCCAAGTGTCACCCCGAGTGTTGCCTGAGAAATGGCAACACCTCAGGCAACACTGAGGAGAACAGAGAACGGTGGCTTGGAAATTACCGACGAGCGGTTGACTCAGAGAGAAGAAGATGGATTGGTGTACCATCAAAGGCGAGGGAGAGATCCCCCAGCTCGTATCAGAAATTATCATCCCATTACTCAAGTAATTGGTGATGTTAATGAAGGGGTTCGAACAAGAAATAAGGAGCCAGTAGACTATAGAGATATGGTTAGGTATGTGTGTATGTCCTCCACATACTCTCAGGTAAAACACTCCTGTTTCATTTCCTCTCTTGAGCCAAAAAATGTGATTGAAGCTTTAAATGATAAATTCTGGATTCAAGCTATGCAAGAAGAGCTTGAACAATTTACTCATAACGAGGTTTGGTGTTTAGTTCCACGTCCTTTAAATACTAACATTATTGGAACTAAATGGATTTACAAAAACAAATCTGATGAATTGGGTAATATTGTTCGTAATAAAGCTCGTCTCGTGGCTCAAGGCTATACACAAGTGGAAGGAATCGACTTTGACGAGACCTTTGCACCTGTGGCTAGAATTGAGTCAATAAGACTTCTTCTTGCTATAGCCTGTTATCTCAAAATCACATTGCACCAAATGGATGTCAAAGCGGATTTCTTGAATGGGTACTTAGATAAAGAGATCTATGTCGAGCAACCCAAAGGGTTTGAAGACCCATTCCACCTAGACCATGTATACAGACTTGATAAAGCCTTATATGGCTTGAAACAAGCTCCTCGTGCTTGGTATGAGCGTCTAACAAGTTTCCTTCGGAATATGGATTTGTTAGAGGAGAAGCTGATAGGACATTATTTATTCTTAGGGAAAATAAAGAGCTTGTCATTGCTCAGATCTATGTTGATGACATAGTTTATGGTTCCACATCTAAAACATGTTTACAAAATTTTGTGGAAGCTATGACATCAACATTCAAGATGAGCATGATAGGAAGAACTTAATTATTTCCTAGGATTGCGGGTAAGACAGTCAGATGATGGAATCTTTATCTCTCAAAGCAAATATGCTAAGAGTCTGGTGAAGAGGTTTGGATTAGAGAGTGCAAAGTGCTCAAAAATACCTATGGGATCATCTCTTAAGGTAACCAAAGATCAGGCAGGGGAGGATGTTGACCCAACTCTGTACGGATCCATGATAGGTAGTCTTCTTTATCTTACTTGCCCGGTCGTCCAGATATAATGTTCGGCGTAGGTGTTTGTGCTAGATATCAATCTGCTCCTAAAATTTCTCACCTAAATGCTTTGTCAAGAAAATCATCAAATATGTGCAGGACAAGTGAATTGGGAATCTGGTTCACCAAAGACACTAATACCAACTTAGTTGGTTTTAGTGACTACGATTGGGCGGGATATAGATGACAGAAAGAGCACTAGTGGGGGTTATTTTTTCTTGGGTAATAATCTAGTTACAGTGGTACAATGCAAGCAAAAGCGTGTTTCTCTCTCATTGCTGAAATCTGAATATGGCAAAGGGAGTTGTTGTTCAGCAACTAATATGGTTGAAACACATGCTTGATGACTATGGTCTTGATAGTAATATCTTGACCATGTATTGTGACAATTTGAGTGCTATAAATATTTCCAAAATCATCTGTACAACACTCACGCACTAAGGACATTGATATCCGCCATCATTTTTTAAGAGATTTAGTAGAAAAGGAATTAATCCAAATAGAGCATATTGATACAAAACATCAACTTGCTGATATTTTGACCAAAGCCTTGGACCATGAGAGATTTTCAAGTTTGAAAAATTTCTTGGTTTTATGTTTTCTATAAATCTGTTAGTGTTCGCGTCGATGTTGCCAACACCTTTGTCGGCAACACTTTGTATGAGTTGTATATTATTTAAAAAAAAAAATAGTTAGTTTAATCCCAAATGGGGGGCATTTACTGACCTTTTTGTTCTAGTATGTGTTTATACGTAAGGTTAACATTTTTTTTTATAAAATACCCCTTTGTGCTAAAAAGTGACAAAGTCACTCATATTGTTGTTGATATTGAAAAAGGCAAAGCATGTGAAATATTTCCAAAGGGAGTATAATGTAGTTGTTTTATACTAAGTATTAGGGACATGGAGCTCGCTACTACAGTGTACCCTACTTGAAAGGTATAAAACTTACTACATTTAGCTTTATACATTTATAAAAAAAACTCGGGGCACGGAGCTCGCTACGATGATGCTACCTTGTAAATAAAGAATGTGTAAAGCTTGCTTAAAAATTGCCTAAGGTATGATAAGTTATATATGTTGAAAAAAAATATCAAGGGAATTTTATTCAAAATGTTACCTTGTGTGTCACGCAACATTGCTAGTAACACATTAGTAGATGCTACATTATTTTTTTTATTTTCTATTTTTTGTTTTTGTTAATTAAATTTTAAATTTCCAAAAGTCTATTTCTTTACATTTAGAGTTTGTGAAATTTAAAAGGTTTTTAGCAAAAATATTTATTTTGTCAAACTAAGTGTAATTTTATAATATCTATTTTTTTTAAATTCATCTCTTTGAATTTTGATAAAACTCAATTTTATGGATATTACTAAAATTATGTTTAGTTATTATTAAAAAATTATTAAAATTTAAAAAAAAAAAAAGGAAAATTTTTTCAAAATGGCAGATATCACTTGAGTTTGTTGGGATTTTTAGAGATAATAGGAGGTTTAATTAATTTGACCTTGTCAAATCAATTAAATCCTTCCACTATTCACTCATTAAAACCCCCTCACTAAACCCTCTCTCTCTCTCTCACCGTGCTCTCTCTCTCTCTAGGCGGAAAACACAAAACCCTTCCCTTGTCCTTCTTCTTCGTCGTTCTTCTTCAATCCTCCATGGCAAGCACCAAAAATTCACCCCAAATTTCATCACCCATGGAGATTTTGCCTCTAGCTCCCTCTAGTGTCGCCTCCAATGTCGCAGTTCCAATGGAGATATCCCCAACGACACTTTCGGCCACACCCTCAACCTCACCATCCTTAGACATTGTTGTCTATGATCCTTTCAAAATTCCAATTCCCATCAATCTTCCAGAAGCTACCCCATCCACAGAGCTCACCTTCGCCCCTCAAAAGAAGACTAAGAAGAGAAAGGCGGTTGATGCCTCTTCGTCTTTTCGAGGTGGAGTGCGTAGACAATCTGAGAGGATCAAAACCTTGTTCAGGTCCAAGATACCGTCCAACACGGCTGATGATCCAGTAAATGTGGAGGATAGCTCGAGTTCTTCTCTCAACATTTTGTCCGAGGAAGGTTCGGACCCAGCTTTTAAAGAGACAAAGGAGCCCTCATCATCTTCTGATGAGGATGAAGAAGCTTGGTTGGAAGATGAGGAAACCCTTCTTTGAAGCTCAGTCAAGATGAAGAAGAAACATAAAATTTCGATGATGTCGCCCCAAGTGTTGCCGATGCAATGGCAACACCTGAAGCAACACTTTGCCAAGACCAAAGCACAGTCAAGTTATCCTTCGTATTCTCCCATTTCATGGCCTGAGGTACACTCTCCTAATCCCTCTCAAGATGCAAAGTCAGATTATGAGTCTTTTGGATATTATGAACGCCCATTTCTTTTCGAGGAATTTTATAGTGATGCAAGTCTTCATAAGTTTGTTGAAGATTTTGATAAGAAAATTCTGAATGAAAAGAATATGTAGGTGACTCAATTCAAGGAGTTAGGTGTGTATCAATTTTTGGAGGATAGGATGTTTTTGCCTACGGTGACTAAAGTGTCATCGTACATTGAAAGTGTGGTTAGGAACTTTTATGCTCATCTTAGGGATAATATTGATGATAGGAATACCCCTCATTATGGAAAGATCTTTGTTAGGGGCATTATCTATGATTTTAATCCTTTGATCATCAATAGAGCCTTCGGCCTCCCTAATGTCGAAGATGAGAGTTTGGAGTATGATCCTAATTCCTTGGCCACCTTTTTAACTGGAGGGAGAATTACCATTTGGTCTGATCATTTTAAGTCTACCTATCTCACTTCTTTGTTTAGCGTGCTCCACAAGATATGTATAACAAATTGGCTTCCCACGGCAAATGAGAACACCATAACCTTTGAATAAGCTAATTTGTTGTATAAACTAGGAAAGAAACAAAGAGTGAATTTTGGGAGACTTGTATTCGCTCACCTTGCTGCATGGGCCAAAAAGAAAAAGACCTCCTCCTTCATTTTTCCTTCTCTTATTTTCCAAGTCCTTGTATACCAAAACCTTAAGCCTTGGAATGGTGATAATATCTCTGAAAAGCCTGTTTACTACCGAATTACCAAGAACTTTGCGAAGGTGATAGGCACGGGGATTTACCTTGGGTTTTGGTTACAAATGCTCCTCCAATTGATGCCTCGCTACAGTGTCGCCCCAAGTGTCGCCCCTGAAACTGGCAACACTTCTGGCAACACTGCTCCTGTTATGGTTGATGCTGCTATGATTCTTAATTTTTTCAATGGTCAAGTGAAGCACATTGACTCAGTAATTCAGGGGTGGTTGGATATGCGCACTGACATGATGAAAATGGTGGATATAATTTCTTCCAAAATAGGGGGAGATAAGCCACCAAGGCGTGATGATGGAGCTGGAAATGGTGCTGGGCCAAGTGGGACAGCAGAGGGAGGTGAAGGAGCTGAAAATGCAGGTTAAAGGTGGTTGGTTCGAATGGTTTTTGATTTTGGTGGTTTGGAACAAAAACAATTTTTATTTGTTTTATTTTGGTTTGTAATGTTTAAACAATTTCTATTTCTGTTTTTTTTTTCTTTGTTTCAGCTGGAATTTTCTTCAAAACATGATGAATGGTTTTTTGGTTTATGGTTGGATGGTTGTTTAGAATTTAATAATTATTTTCTTTAGTTATTATATTTCGTATTAAGGGGGAGATTTAGATTTTGATACTTCATTTGCCTAAAGGTTGATGTTGACATTCGTATGAGTGTGGTACTTGGATTGAAAAAATATTTTCATAACATTGCCTGAAGGTTGATGTTGCGGCTATTAAAATCTCGTGGCATTTTTTTTTGTTTTAGTTAAGGTAGTCTAACTGTTTTTTTGAAATGATCATCACATTGGTATTTTGTAAAGAAATCAGTAACTAAGGGGGAGATTGTTAATGTTAAGATCATGTGTTGCCATGAATGTTATCCCAAAGTGTTGCAAACCAGTGTTGCCACTGGTGTTGCCAAAAGTGTTGCCATTTGGAATTGGCGACACTGAGTTAGTTACTATATTTTTTCACAAATATTAATGGGTAAATTAATGTTTATATAACAGTAGTTAGTCACCTTAAAATGAGCTTGAAATCAGCAACAGAATATGCCCAGTCGAGAATTACGAAGAGGAGGAATTAACAAATAAACATGTGTTTATTTGTTTAATTTATGACCAAGCAAAGAGATAATTTATTCAGCTATTCTGGGGGAGAACAAGTCAGAGTACAAGGCAATCAAAGCTAAGAGGTACAAGCAAGAGAAGCAAGAGAAGACTAGGTCTCCTACAAATGAGGCGAGAAGGCATAAATGGAGGAAACAAACTCAAGGCTGTTAGCTGATCATTTGAGTAGGCTCCAAGACTTTGTGGCCTATAAATAGTGCAGTGGATCTTCATTGAAGATCATCCAATTCAGAAAACGCAAATCTGCACAAGAAAGTAGAATTCTGCTCTCAAGTGTTGCCATTCAGTGTGGGCAACACTTTATCCAACACTCGAGAATTTCATATAGATTTTTATATTTTTGTGAGGTTTTTGTTGGTGTTATGCCCTAGGCCTATGATTCATAGACTTATGTGTTGACATTATTTATTATTATATGAGATGTTTATCATTTGATTATTATATGTTTTGTATATTTGTTAATAATAATCTGTGTCCCTAATTATTAAGAGAATAATTAGTATAATTGTCAATGGATAATCATGTGATGATTATATGCATAGAGATGCACATTGAAATTATGAGTACTTGTTAGAGAACAAGTGACTGGACATGACCCGCATGAGATTTATGACATGGTCAAGTGTCATAAGTAAATCTCATAAGGTTACTTCATTTAGTCCCTAGACCTGAGATTATCATGACCTTACATATGATGAAAAGTCATGTTTGATTTTAGTCAAACGATATCTTAACACGATATCCATAAAGGCTATCTTTGGCATGATCGGATTCATGATGGGAAGGATGATAAATCAAGATGGAATTTGTCCCTCGAAAGAGAGATGTTTTGCTTGGGCCCCTCGATGAGTGATAATGATGAAAGTGTATGGCCGTACCCCAATATGATTGGAATTATCATTATACTCAAGGAATCGAGAAAGCATTGAACATAGACAAGTTGACAATGACCATGACTTGTGTTCAATATAACATCATGAGACAAAGGGAGAAATGGAAGTACACCGTTGGAAACGTGAACTCTTACGTTACATTATTTGGGTAGACATAATGGCTTGCTAGAGTCCGCTTATGTCTTATGAGGTTCGATATGATCGAACTCATTGCCAACATAATGTAATCCTATTGGGTCACACACAACTAGAATGAATTGGTTAAACCGGAGGACGAATGATTGAGAGTTTCAGTATCTGGCTATATATGTCACGCGACATATTAAGCCAATGGCTTAATATACCGCGCGACATAATAGGCCCATACGCGTTTTGACAGCCTGTCTCTCCTAATACGATTAGGAGAGGTGTTCCTACTATTGTAGTATAAATACAAGGGTTCTGTCAGACCTAAAAGGTCAGCCGAAAATTTTCAAGCAAAATTTATAATTAAATACTCTCAATATTCTTCAAGGTTTAGATCTAGCAATCATCAAGAAGTTGTTCTTGGATTCATTCAAAGGTGTGGATACCGAAAGAGGGTCTTTGCTCGTTCATCGATCAAGGCCTAGAGTTCAAGCAAGTTGAAGAACGAAGTTTGTGATTCGATATCACATAATCAAAATCGTTCGATAGCTCAAGACCGGAAAGCGTTTCAAGGTTGGTTTAATTCTATCTCATAAGAATTTAAATTAATTGTATAGAACGGATCCTAGGGCTTCTTGGGTTTTATGTTTTAATGCTTAATTCCGCTGCGCATGGACCCGTAAAACCCAACAGTTGTATCAGAGCCCCGTTCGTATGATTAAGTTTGAATTAACATGCTAGATTTAAGATATAAATTGTTTATATGCTTATTGCATGTTTTGTATGCGATAGAAATTTTAATTGTTTATGTGAAACAATGTGAAAATCGTTTTCGAATTATGTTGAATTAAATTTGTAAAAGGCTGTTTTATATGATTTAATTGGTTGTAATCTGTATTGGTTCGAATCTGGAAATCCTGTTACTTGGCTACTTTAGTCGCGCGACATGATGAGCCATGAGGAATTCAGGTTATCTGGCCTGTTAGGTCGTGCGACATATCAAGCCTCTGGCTGATGTTGTCACGCGACATAATAAGCCAAAACTGGGCAGAATCACTTTGTTCAATTTTTCTGCTATTTTGTGATTGTGTTTACAATCTGATATGTTCATATGAAAATCTGGATGTTATAAAATTGAGTTTATAATGCCATGCTAGATTGATTCATTGATATGCATGATTAATTGATTAAAATGTGATTTTAATAATTATTGCGATGCATGTTTTTAATTGTTCTTACATGCTAAGAATTTTTTAATTAGATGTTTAGTTGAAACATGATATTTAGTTTCCTAATATGTTTAGATTTAGACATTGTAAATTTTGGATCTTATGATTGTTTATGGAAACAAGTCATAAATACGCGAAATTTAAAAGGAAACTGATTGTTTATAAAAGGTAGGGATTATGTTGCCTAATCAGAGTTGATTTCTAAATTATGCATGTCTAGGAGAGTTCTGTCTAAGGAAGAGTTGGTACTTAAGAAGTCCTTGTGGCTCACCTATCTTCCTGGGAACTTACCTGGTGCATGATTTTGACTATCTTTTTGATATGCTTATAATCTACCTTTAAAGAACCTTCATTTAACTTTTAAGTTCTTTATGCCAATTCATGATTAAACACTTGAGACCATTCGGATAGTTTTGGGTAGGCTTGCCATAGCAAGGTGCTTTGATTCTATTCGAATGCGAGCAAGATGAGGAAATGGTGGTTCCTATAAGTTTAATATGAATGAACTTAATTGGGTTATCAAAATGGTTTTGGACCCAAGGCATAAGATGAGATTAAAATATGCCTAGACATATGATGTCTTGAATTGATCTCATAAAAGATCTAAGAGTCATATATGTGATATGATTGATGTTTTCTACCTAATTAATTTAATTTTGAGCGGTTTGCCATAGCAAACTTGAAATTGAATTAAAGTTGGATCTTAGCCCATTAAATGTATATTATGCTTATTTGCATTTGAAGGTGTATAATTTAGTGGGAGCATTTATTTAAATGCATTATACTTCTCATATAATATGTTTACTTATATGTGTTCATATTTTATGTATATCTTTTTGTAGAATAAATGGCATCAAACAATAATCACTTTTCATCGATTGTCCTTGAGAAGGAAAAGTTGGAAGAGAATGGTACAAACTATATGGATTGGATCCGTAGTTTGAGAATTGTTCTCAAACAAGAGGAGAAAGCTGCGTTCTCGATGAACCTATTCCACAGAACTGCTTTGCCAATGCTTTGCTAGGGCAATAAGGGAACAATATCTGAAGCACAAGCGTGACTCTACGAGATGTTGGTTGCCTTATGCTCTCCGCCATGTGCAAGAACCTTCGAAGGATCTTGAGCACTTGGGGACGGTCGAATTAAACAATCGGCTGATGGAAATGTTCCAAGTTCAAGCTAGGCCGAGAGAGGTACAACACGGTTGCGGCCTTGACCTCATGCAAGATGAGTGAAGGACAATTTGTTGGTCCCCATGCTCTCAAGTTAAAGGGCCACATTGAGCATCTTGAAAGGCTCGGTTTTCCAATTAGCCAAGAGTTGGCTACCGACATAATATTGAATTCATTACCTAAAAGTTTTAGTCATTTCATAATGCACTATAACATGGGTGGAATGAATAGAAACCTTTCCGAGTTAGTTCAAATGTTGACTATTGCGGAAACCAATATTGTCGAGAAGAAAACCGACCAAGTGCTAATGGTTAACAAGGAAAGGGTTCAAGGGTAAAGGAAAAGCAAAGGTTGCTAATCCTAAGGCTAAGGTTGACAAGCCCAAAGAGGCTTCCAAGCCTAAAGAGGCTAAGCCTAAGTCCCAAGAGGACACAGCTGCTTCCATTGCAATGAGATTGGACATTGGAGGAGAAACCTGCGCAAAATACAAGGAAGCACTGAAGAAGGGCAAAGGAGTTGCTTCAACTTCAGGTATCTTTGTTATAGATATATTCCTATCTACTTCTAGTTCTTGGGTATTGGATACCGGATGTGGAACTCACATTTGTCTAAATGTGCAGGGTCTAAAGAACAGAAGGATGCTTAAGGAAGGCAAAGTGGACCTACGTGTGGGGAATGGAGCAAGAGTTGCTGCATTAGCCGTAGGAACTTATGAAGTTACTTTACCTAGTGGACTAATACTTGTTTTGAACAATTGTTATTACGTTCCAGCTTTAAGTAGGAATATTATTTCGATTTCAGCTTCGGATGATGAAGGTTTTAATTTTCTTATACGTGATAAGAAATTTTCTATTTACAAGAGTGATATGCATTATTGTACTGCTGTTTCATTCAATGGCCTTTATATTCTGGATGTTGAAAGTCAAGATAATGATGTCTATAACATTAATAAGAGATCTAAACCCAATGATTTAAACCACACTTACTTATGGCATTGTCGTCTTGGCCATATAAACGAGAAACACATTTCTAAACTCCACAAAGATGGATTTTTGGACTCACATGATTATGAATCATATGAGACATGCGAATCTTGTTTACTTGGCAAGATGACCAAGGACCCATTTACCAAAACCGGTGAAAGGGCGGACGACTTACTAGGACTCATACATACCGATGTATGTGGGCCTATGAGTAGCGATGCTAGGGGAGGATTTCGGTACTTCATAACATTCACTGATGATTATAGTAGATTTGGATATGTTTATCTAATGAAACATAAGAGTGAATCGTTTGAGATATTTCGAATATTTCAAAATGAGGTGCAAAATCAAATTGGCAAAACTATTAAGGTACTTCGATCCGATCGAGGTGGTGAATATTTGAGCCAAGAATTTGACAGTCATCTTAAGAGTTGTGGAATCGTTTCAGAACTCTCTCCACTCGGAACACCACAATGGAATGGTGTGTCTGAAAGGAGGAATAGAACTTTGTTGGACATGGTTCGTTCTATGATGAGTCAAGTTGAGCTTCCTTTATCCTTTTGGGGACATGCACTAGAAACTGCTGCTTTCACTATAAACAGAGTTCCTACCAATATGAGATGTGGCATGGAAGAAAACCTAGTTTGTCCTTCATGAAGATTTGGGGTTGCGATGCATATGTCAAGAAGTTAACTTCCGACAAGCTAGCACCTAAATCTGATAAATGTGTTTTCGTGGGTTATCCTAAGGAAACCAAAGGATACTATTTCTACAACCGAAACGAGAACAAAGTGTTTGTTGCTCGAAATGGTACTTTCTTAGAAAAGGAGTTTCTTCGCAAAGGAACCAGTGGGAGTAAAATAGATCTCGAAGAAATTCGAGAACCCGAAAACAACATTGAACTAATGGTAGAAACTGAACCAAGTTCACAAACCGTTGTGGAACCGGTTCAAGATGCACAAGTTCTTCGCCGAAGTGGTAGGTCGCGATCCGAACCCGAGAGATATGGATTTCTCGTTACGGAAAGTGATGAAGTGGAGTTAATCGAAAACGATGAACCCACTTGCTATCAAGAAGCGATATCCGCTCCTGATTCGGAAAAATGGCAAGAGGCCATGAAGTCCGAATTATAATCCATGGCTGATAATCAAGTTTGGAACTTGATTGATCCACCCGAAGGTGTAAAAACCATAGGGTGCAAATGGGTCTTCAAGAAGAAGACCGACATGGATGGGAAGGTGCACACCTATAAGGCTAGGCTAGTAGCTAAGGGATATAGGCAGATTCATGGCATAGACTATGATGAAACCTTTTCGCCTGTAGCTATGCTTAAGTCTATTAGAATTTTACTTACCATAGCCGCATATTATGACTATGAGATATGTCAAATGGATGTCAAAACAGCTTTCCTTAATGGGAAGTTACTTGAGGATGTATATATGATACAACCTGAAGGTTTTGTCACCCGTAAAATTCTAACAAGGTGTGTAAGTTGCAGAAATCCATTTATGGATTAAAGCAAGCTTCTAGGAGTTGGAATCTACGTTTTGATGAAGCAATCAAGGAGTTTGGCTTTATCAAGAATGAAGATGAACCTTGTGTGTACAAGAAAATTAGTGGGAGCGTAGCACTCTTTTTAGTGTTGAATGTCGACGATATCTTACTCATTGGAAATGACGTTTCTGCACTACAGACTGTTAAGTCTTGGTTAGGAAAGTGTTTTTCAATGAAAGATATGGGCGAAGCCGCATATATCCTTGGTATCAAGATCTATAGAGATAGATCCAATAGGATGATTAGTTTAAGTCAAAGTACTTACATTGACAAAGTCCTTAGAAGATTCCAAATGGAAAATTCTAAAAGAGGGAATTTGCCAATGTTGCATGGTATATCTCTTAGCAAGAATCAAAGTCCTAAGACTAATGATGAGCGAAAGAGAATGAATGGTATTCCATATGCTTCGGCAATTGGGTCTATCATGTATGCTATGTTATGTACTAGACCCGATGTCTCGTGTGCTCTAAGCATGACGAGTAGGTACCAATCGGATCCCGGTGAACCACATTGGATAGCGATCAAGAATATCCTTAAGTACTTACGAAAAACTAAGGATGCATTCTTGGTCTTTGGAGGAATGGAAGAAGATCTTGTAGTAAAAGGCTACACAGATGCTAGCTTCCAAACCGACAAAGATGATTTCAGATCGCAGTCTGGATTTTTGTTTACACTTAATGGAGGAACTGTGAGTTGGAAAAGTTCCAAGCAAAGTACCGTCGCTGATTCTACAACCGAAGCTGAGTACATAGCGGCATCCGATGCAGCTAAGGAAGCAGTTTGGATCAAGAAGTTCATTAGTGATTTGGAAGTCGTTCCAAGCATCGAGACCCTATTGAACTTTCTTGTGATAACAATGGTGCCATTGCACAAGCAAAGGAACCAAGATCACACCAGAGATCCAAACACATACTTCAACGTTTCCACATTATCCGTGAGATATGTGAAAGGGAAGACGTTAAGATATGCGAGTAGATGCGATGGCAACGTGGCGGACCCACTAACTAAGGCTCTCTCGCAAGCTAAACATGATGGTCATGTTAGGTCCATGGGTATTCGATACATGGTAGATTGGGCCTAGTGCAAGTGGGAGACTGTTGGTGTTATGCCCTAGGCCTATGATTCATAGACTTATGTGTTGACATTATTTATTATTATATGAGATGTTTATCATTTGATTATTATATGTTTTGTATATTTGTTAATAATAATCTGTGTCCCTAATTATTAAGAGAATAATTAGTATAATTGTCAATGGATAATCATGTGATGATTATATGCATAGAGATGCACATTGAAATTATGAGTACTTGTTAGAGAACAAGTGACTGGACATGACCCGCATGAGATTTATGACATGGTCAAGTGTCACAAGTAAATCTCATAAGGTTACTTCATTTAGTCCCTAGACCTGAGATTATCATGACCTTACATATGATGAAAAGTCATGTTTGATTTTAGTCAAACGATATCTTAACACGATATCCATAAAGGCTATCTTTGGCATGATCGGATTCATGATGGGAAGGATGATAAATCAAGATGGAATTTGTCCCTCGAAAGAGAGATGTTTTGCTTGGGCCCCTCGATGAGTGATAATGATGAAAGTGTATGGCTGTATCCCAATATGATTGGAATTATCATTATACTCAAGGAATCGAGAAAGCATTGAACATAGACAAGTTGACAATGACCATGACTTGTGTTCAATATAACATCATGAGACAAAGGGAGAAATGGAAGTACACCGTTGGAAACGTGAACTCATACGTTACATTATTTGGGTAGACATAATGGCTTGCTAGAGTCCGCTTATGTCTTATGAGGTTCGATATGATCGAACTCATTGCCAACATAATGTAATCCTATTGGGTCACACACAACTAGAATGAATTGGTTAAACCGGAGGATGAATGATTGAGAGTTTCAAGATTCGGCTATATATGTCACGCGACATATTAAGCCAATGGCTTAATATACCGCGCGACATAATAGGCCCATACGCGTTTTGACAGCCTGTCTCTCCTAATACGATTAGGAGAGGTATTACTACTATTGTAGTATAAATACAAGGGTTCTGTCAGACCTAAAAGGTCAGCCGAAATTTTTCAAGCAAAATTTATAATTAAATACTCTCAATATTCTTCAAGGTTTAGATCTAGCAATCATCAAGAAGTTGTTCTTGGATTCATTCAAAGGTGTGGATACCGAAAGAGGGTTTTCGCTCGTTCATCGATCAAGGCCTAGAGTTCAAGCAAGTTGAAGAACGAAGTTTGTGATTCGATATCACATAATCAAAATCGTTCGATAGCTCAAGACCGGAAAGCGTTTCAAGGTTGGTTTAATTCTATCTCATAGGAATTTAAATTAATTGTATAGAACGGATCCTAGGGCTTCTTGGGTTTTATGTTTTAATGCTTAATTCCGCTGCGCATGGACCCGTAAAACCCAACAGTTTTGATTGTTCATTTTCAGAGAGAATTTGTGTATATGTTGTTCCTTATATCAGGGTTCGTTTATCATTATGGAACTTCTTCGACCTTGTATTGAATTCATATTATTAATAGAAAGGTCTTGCCTTTTTGGCACCCATCAAGTTATATATTTATAAAACTTGATAAAAATTATATTCTTGTGTATTGCTTTAATTTTTTCGCTGCAAATTAAATTTATTTCTATTGATTTGTGCTTTTTCTAGAATTGGTGAATGTGTTGTTGTTAGTGTCATCAACACTAAAGACAACACCCGTGAGTTTCATCTCACCTTGTGAGTTTCGTCTCATAAGTTCTTAGCCATAGACAATTACAGTCTCTTTTTCCCCGGACACAAACGTCCATCTTGATGAACTACGATTCGGCTTGATTCCCTCATGGGATACGTAGGAATCCTTTTCATAAGGGTCCAGCCACATGACCATTATGGTCGCTTCTCCCCGAACACAAACGTCCATCCCCTTGAACTACGATTTGGCTTGATTCCCTCATGGGATACGTAGGAATCCTTTTCATAAGGGTCCAGCCGCTCGACCATCTTGGTCATCTCTTTTTCCCGCCAGTCTTTGTCCGGCTCGGGATTCTCATTTTTGTCGATGACCCCACTTCCCGTGGAAGCGACGTTGCCGAGGCGCTCTATGAGTACCCCAACCCGAACTCGTGTTTTTGGGTACTGTAAGTACGCCAATCCAATTCGCAACCCTTTTAGGTGCATTTTAATGTGATAAAATTGCATTAAGAGGTGTTTTGGTAAATTCCCGACCTATCCTGAGACTTCCGAAAACATTTCATAAGTTTCCCGCGAAGGAAGTACCTTTTGGTACTTTGCTCATGCCAAAGGATCTCCTGGGAATAAAACCTTTTTGGATCTTTTGGGTATTTTCCCTGAATGTTCCAGAAACAGGTTTTGGCGCCAAAAGCGGTTGTGACACCTTGTGTCACACCACAAGTCGAGGCTTGGAAATTGGTTACGTAAAGTCGTACGACACATGGTGACCACTAACTATAGCCTATAAATAAGACCCTTCTCCTCTTAGAAATGGATCCCAACTTGACATACTGTTACTCTGCAGAAATTGCAACGTAACACACACACTAGAAACACATACCCCTCTCTCTCTCCTCCCAAGTTACCTCTAATCCCTTCCAATTCAACCCAATTCTCTCTATCAAACCTTAGATCCCCCCCTCAACTGATCCTATCAAGCTCTCCAGGACCAGAAGCTATTGTAGAAGGATTCTGTATCTAACTTGATACAGAATTCGTGGAAGCAACAAGGGTAACATCCTTAATCCCCTTCTCTCTCTCTCTCTTCTACCCTATTCCTCTATAATTCTATTGTTTTCCCTCCCTTGGATTCAGTAATCAGACTCTATCCGTCTAGATTACTGAATCCCAATCGCAATCTCTCTGTTTAACTTAGTTATTTTGGATAATTGATTGTTCATTGCTTAATCATTGTGGGATTTGGTGTTTTAGACCACAAGGGGGTGTGGATCTATCCATATCCACACTCCCTAAGTTGAATTGTTGTTGATTGTACATTTTGGAGCTTGTCTAGTTGATCAATTAGATCTGTGTTGGTTATTAGTGCTGCTTAGTTCAAATCTGAAGGTATCTGCAGATGGATACTGTGTGTCACGCGACACACTGTGACTGGTTGGATCCTGTGTCACGCAACACATCTGACCAAGCACATCCTGTGTCACGCGACACTATGTGACCATTTGCAGATATCATTTCCCCTTGTAATCTGTAGTAATCTGTTGTATAAAGGATGTGGCCTCTCTGAATAATTGGCTCACAAGGTGTAAGTTTCCTAGTTCATATCAATAATATGCACATTTACTACATTTGTTCATTATCAATGCTTGCACACACTTATGGTTTAATTGGATGTTTAATTAAAAAGACTCATCTACGGACGAGGCGTGTTGGGTGAACTCTCGATTCTTCCCAACACGTAATCTGACCCCCGAACCCAACTTCTCTCTTAAAAGGTTTTTCAAAGTGCACCTCTAATGCATGGCGTGGCGACTCCTTTTCTTTTTTCCTTTTTCATAATTGGAAAACCAAAATTTCGCGGGCGAGCGCACATTCAGTGGCGACTCCGCTGGGGACTACACTTTGGAAAACCTGTTTTTTCAAAATTTAGTGGGTCAAGCTTTCATTCGATTAAACATCCAATATGTCCATCTTTGTGTGCATTCTTGATAATCTTTTGTAGTTCATGCATTTTATTGATTATGAGACTTGTGAGCCTTGTGGTTTCTGTGGCCATTCTGTTGTGCTTTGGTTATTTTGTTTGTCCCTTGCCATGGAGAGGCAGGGGCTGATTTAATTGTTTGCAGGGGTCCTGGTTCAGTGACCACCCTGGTCGTGCAACATCTCTGTCCCCTGATGTCCTGTGTCACACACAGGAGTGGCCACTGAACAGGTATTTAGAAGCTGGTTTGAGGGCAGTCCCTTGAATCGAATGTGGCTCAGTTGATTATTGTTCCCTTGATCCCTGTGAGAGTGTGTGTGTTTTCTCTTTTTTCTTTTCAAAAATAAATGAAATAAAATAATAAAATTTTTTTTTTCGTAAATAAAAGAATTAGTCATCCGCACACTACACCACGTAGATCTAGAACCCTCTGGTGCGATTGACGGCATTACGGACGGCCATGAAATTCGCCTACGCTTGAGCACCTGAAATCAAACCTACCCCCCTAGTGCGTTATAGGTGGCACCACACTTAAACCTTACCCACGGTTGGTTTTTTGATACAACGTTTTTAATCACACCAAAATGAATTGTTTTGAAACTTATCATAGGTCCTTATATCTTCCCCAAAACCTCACATCTTGTGGGCATGTTGCCAACGCAACATGATTTCACGTGGGGACATGTCACTCCCGTGGCGTGTTCTAAATGAGAGATCATGCCGCATTGCCAACGTGCACCGACGAGAGGTCATGCCGGATTTTTCTTCAAAATTCCTCGAGAATACCCGTTATGCTGCCCAAATTTCTCCAGAAATTTGGACAACCTCTCCGTCCCATATGGTGTTAGGATTTGGTTAGGTATCATTATCTATTATATATTTCAATGCAAAGCATTTAGTGTGATTTGAATGTTGTGTCCCTAGGCTTTCCCAAGGTGTAGTTAGCGTAAATAAAGGCTTCTCCTTTCCCAACTGTATTTAAGACTTAAGACACTGATTTATACTTGAAGATAAATAAGATTATTTGTGCGAGTCTGTCCCTTGTTCCTCTCCCTCTCCCTTTCCTCAAAATCTCCCTTTACTACCTTATAAACCCATATCTATCCCTGCAGCTACGGCGAGTTGGACCCGCTCATCTGTCCCAGGAGCTCGTTTGGTTCGTGTTCAAGCAGTTTCCAGAGTTTCAATCAGTGCAGAATCAGATATGGCCGGGAATGGAGATGTGTTTGCCGCTCAGTCCGCTGGAGGTTCGATGTCAATGGGTCAACCGGGTTTGAACGATATGTCTGCAGAAGAATTGAGGATAACTTAGAAGCCGCTTTAGCCAGGGAACGTGAGGCCCGCCTATTGGCTCAGAATGTCAAGGCCCGAGAGGAAGAAGCTCATAATCGCTTTGTTGAGGCCATGAGAGCCAAGGGAATCGCAATACACCGTAGAGAAGATGGTTCTTACGAGGAGATTACTGAAGATAACAATAACGGGATCGAGTCTGCTTCTCCTGCCTAGCCTGTTCAACCCAGTTACAATGCTATGCCTCCTCCCATGAGCTATGCACCTCGCCCTGACCAAATACCGTCTCCAGGAATGATTGCGAATGCCCAAGGAAGGTTTCCTCCCCCGTCCTCTCAAGTGTATAACCAAATTTCTCAGCAGGGTGTTAGCAAGAGTGGTGGACAACTATCGAACTTCTTCGATCTTACCTCCTCTCCAGCTCCCAACGCCCCAATGCAACAAGCTCAGTACGGGTCTCAGTTCCAAGCAAGCTACTCCCAACCCCAGTTTAGTATGTACCCCGACAGTTATCAGTGTGGTCAGTCTAGTTTGCAATAGAATGGTCAGTATCGTCTTTCAGGGAATCAGATTTGTCAAGACAGTATTCCGAAGTATCCGCAGTTTCAGCTCCAAGGCAACTTCCCTCAGCCCGTAGTGTGTTCTCCTCTTACCCAGCATCTGTATGGTTCCACCCCGTATTCGGCTCCTTGCATCAGTACCGAATTTTCTACTCTTGGTCAGTTTGGAGGTCAATCAGTGCAGTTCGGTCCCCAGAACCCCAGTGTGCAGTTTAATGGTTATGACATGTACGGGAACAGGATTCCCAGCTCAGTCAGTTTGTTGGATAGCAATATCAGTATCCCCAGTACCTTCGATCTCCCATCGGTTACGTTGCCCATTAGATCTACTCCTGAGTTCCCAGTGCCATTCATCAACAGTGGCTCCTACTATTCCCCAGATTCAAGGTTTAACTCCGGAAGTGTCGGCTTTATTGAAGCAGATGCAACAGCAAATCGACAGGCTGACTATAGGTTCTAGTGGTCTCAAGGTGGTGGATTCGGCTCAAGTAACGCCCCTGCCTCATAAATTCAAGATGCCGAAGATGGATTTTGATGGAACAACCTGCCCGAAGACTCATGTGGATACTTATGTTATGACAATGGGAGCGATGGGCTGCACGCCCGAGTTTATGGCATCCCATTTTCATCTGACTTTGAAAGGACCTGCGCTCACTTGGTTTTTGGCTTTGAAACAAGAATGCCGCTCCACCTGGAGCCAAATCATAGAGACCATCTTGGAGAAGTATAGAGGCAATCTAGAGTGGCGTACCACCCGAGATGACTTAGTCGGGACCATTCAAAGAAATGACGAGTCGATCACAGAATTCTATAAACGGTGGAATGCCAAGCTTAACGAGCTATCAGAGCCAATTCCCCTTCAGGATCAGAAAGATATCTTCTTGTCGTGCGTGAAGCCAGTACTAAGGGAAGCCATTGGAAAAGGTTGGTATCCAGATTTGCGAGAAATGGTTGGAATGGGAGCTAGAAGTGAGAACAGACTGTTTAACCAAACCCCAAATGCAAATGCCGGAGGTAGCAGCGGAAGTGGAGGATTCCGATACCGAGCACCTAATCCTGTTTCTGCAATAGCATCAAAGGGAAGAGAAGTGGTCAAAGATAACAGTATCAATAACCTGCAAAGAGGAGGTGGCAATGTACAGAGTGCAGTGAGATTCCAACCCAGGCCGCAGCCAAGGTTTGATGACTTGGGCATGTCTACAGAAGAAGTTTTCAACGGCCTGCTTCGGACCGGCATGATTAAGCCGCTGGAGAATTATAGCCCTGCCCGTCCTAATCCCAATCTTGATGCTAGTAAGTACTGCCGATTTCATCAATTCCCTGGGCACACCACAAACACTTGCATAACCCTCAAGAAGATCATCCAAGGTCTCGTGGATGAAAAGAAAATCGAAAAATCTCCTCCCCCCAACGTCGTCAGCAACCCTCTGCCAAGTAACAACGTGAATCTCATCGACTTTGGTCAAGATTACTTCGTCGATGTAATAGAGTTTGGTAAGTCTGTAGATGGAAATGATAATGGTGATTGTAATGAGCTTATGATTGATGTAAACCATTGTTCCAATGAAATGAAAGACAACTTTTTCTATGTCTTGTATCTTGATGACTTGTATGATTTGAATAATGTTGTTGAGTACGATGATTATGAAGAGCATTTGGTTGTTAACACTATATCTTCTATGGCTCCTAGAGAATCCCCAATCTCTTTGGAGGAGCTCAGGATAGCAGCTAACTGGGAAGCATCTTTGTCCGTAAATGAGATAAGACAGGCAGCGTGGCCATACAGCACTCGCCCTGTTCTGCTTACACTGGCAGAACTCAAGGAGGCCAGCAAGAATTTTGTTCATTGAGGCTATTGGCAGAGGTATTCACATAACCTCAAGCAGCTAGTGAGGGCTACCGGCCTGGATTTGTTCGTTGAGGCTATTGGCAGAGGTATTCACATAACCTCCAAGAGCAAGGGCTTGACCCAGGCCCTTTCGGAGTTCTGGTGGGACACCACCCACAGCTTTCATCTCAGCTGGGGAGAGCTTACGGTGACCCCGGCCGACTTCACTGCTATGTGCGCTGCGGGTTCAGCTCAGGGAGGCCTGTGACTTGGAGGGACCATATCACGGTTGAGGAGTTCAGAGCTCTGGTTGGGTTTGACCTTAGTCCTAAGGGGTTCGAGATGGAGACAAGGAATGTTGAGGTGGCAGTCCTGAACTGCATGCAGGGATTTGCTGCCAATGAGGTGACTGCCCACCAGCTTGTGAGGGCTTTTCTGTGGTTGATGATGTCAGTCACCATCTTTGCTAATTCTGGGACTTTGGCCATGCTGTGCTTTCTGGACTCCTTGGAGGATGTAGATGAGATTGGGACGGTCTCTTTGGGCGAGGCCGGATTGGTGGAGCTTTACTTCTCTCTAGATTTGTACAGCCGAAACAAGGCTGCTTCTATGGACTGCTTCTCCTTTGCTCTTGAGGTATTCTCGCCTTCTTTCCTTTCTCTTTTCCTTTCTGTCCTGAGACTCTTATAAGAGAAGATGACCCTTTTATGCAGGTCTGGTTTTGTGAGGTGATCGGGTTCTTTCCCTGGAACCAACAGAGCGATCCTACCATCTTCCCTGCCATGATTCGCTGGAGGGGCGAGGCTAGGGACAAGTTCACCGGGAAGACCCAGATCACCTTTGATTATAAGATGGTGAAGCCCATCCTTAATAAGGATGGTGATGATGGGGTGGACTTTTATCCTTGGGGAAGGTACCCGGAGGTGCTGCTAGGAGATGTCGTGGAGGCAACTAGGCAGAGGAGGTGGTTGACAGGCCTGACATGTGATGTCATTTATCTGGGGGACCGTTTTTCCAGGCAGCATGGCCATGTCCCTCCATTGGATGCCATCACTCCTCACGATCCTCCAGCACGGATGATGCAGCCCAGGGACTGGTCGGTGGATGATATAGCTTGGTATCAGGCAGGCGTGGCGGCTGAGGAGTATTTTGACTTGGCTACCCCGTACGCTACCTTCGTGGAGCAACGACTGAGAACGCCACAGAAGCTAGTGAAGCTAGCTATTGCCCAGGGGTACGGGGAAGCTGAGCCTACTGATCCGCCAATGCCTCCTGCTCACCTTTCTTATGTGGTCAACGGGGTGCCGAGGAGGTTTATGATGCCTGTCCCTGACACGAGGGAGCCCCCAAGATACTCGTCGCACTGCTTTGGCAAAGATTGTGAGTACACTTTAGGGTCCTTTCCCTTTTTTGGATTTATTTGCTTTTCTGAGATTTTTCTGAGATTTTCAGAGTTTTCCTTCTATTTTCTCAGGTTCCAGCTCGCACTTATGACGGCTTGGTCAAGCAGAAAAGGGGCTGGAAGGATGTGTGTCGGTCCCTCATGAAGAAGCTGGCTTGCGCTTCGAAGGATGCAGTGAACGTGCAGGAGCCCATGCGCAAAACAAGGCACATCGGGAGCACGGCATCCACCTCATCGGCTTCAGAGTATTCTTCTAGTGCCATGCCTCGGGGACAGGGACCTAACATCGGCATCCTGGAGCAGCTAGCCGAGTACGAGCATGTGAATGTCCATCTTTCTGATGTGAGTGACAGCGAGGATGTGATGAGGGACCCTAGCTTCTACGAGCTGAGTAGCGACGACGAGGAGTCGGAAGCCTAGGAGGTCCTTAGGATCGATCTAGTAGGAAGGAAACAAACAATGAACAGTTTAATGCACATTTTGTTTATTTTTTGCTTTATTTGGGAGCCGATGGGGCAAAAGCAATGTATTACTATTTTATTTGCTTTTCTAATTTATGCTTTATGAATTTGCATATTACTTGAGCCTCAGGGCTGCTTTTTTTTGCTTGGAAATGGGGCTGAAACTGGGCCAAAATGGTTTGTAATGGTATATAACTGCATGGATGATCTTTGGATGTGTTTTGGGACAGGTTTCATTGAGAAAGTGGGGTGAGAACTCCACTTGGGCAAAAACTTTGGTTGCTGCAGATTCTTTTCGGCAGATGGCAAATGAGGCCGTCCGGCCTAGAACCGAGGGCAAATGAAGCCGTGGGGCTAACGATTCTGTATGCAGGTGGTTTTTTCAAAATAAAACCAAAGCTTGGCCATTTCATTTTATTTTCACTCTAGACTTGTCCCAATTGATCCCAGAGCCTATTTCTAACCAAAAGACATCAACTTTGATCACCTTGCAATGGAAAGACCCGCTAGGCTGCAAAAGGGGAAAAGAGACCGTTTTCTGTCCGATCTTCAATCTTGGGTGAGACATAACTTTCAATCTCACAAGGGGCTGTTCGATACTACCTTCAAGATCAAATCTTTATGGCATTTGAAGGATCTCACTTTGATTAGGACCTTTTGAGAGCAGCAGCAAAGTTTTGGGATGTCCGGAGACATGTTTACTGCTTTTCCTACAATGAGATTGTTCGAACCTTTGAAGACTTCTGAGCATTGATTGGGGGTCCGGAAATTGAGGCCATATCGATTCCTCTGATCGACGATGTGCCGGTAGCGGTAAAGTTGGCATCTTTTCTGCAAATTTCTCCGAAAGAAGCCGAGGGGATGATGGTAGCTCGGGACAGGATTAACCTTTTCGATATCCCGGGCAGGTTTGGTTTTCCGGATACGTTGACGAACACTGTGGCTATGGATGCCTTTATCCTCTGTGTGTTCTCGTCTCTGTTCACGGCCGAGTCTGTGGGGATTTGTCATGGTGGCCTCTTGGACATGGTTAGGGATTGCAGGGCTGGGAAAGACATTGTCCCACTGGTTTTGGGTGAGACCCTTCATGGCATTGATAGGCTGGCTAGGTGAGACCATTTCATGAGGTCTGGGAGCCCGGCTGTGTTGACTTTATGGCTGCAGGATAGGCTCAGGGCTTTGCCAGGGGCTTTGCCGACTCAGTGCCCTTGGGTGATTTCTCGGAGGGGTGCACCTAGGTAGCAGGATCAGGGTGACTGGGAGCTGATGATGGCCAAATTATCCAGTTCGGATATTCACTGGTGGGTACGTCACTGGAGGTTGTAGACCCGAAGGACATTTCAGGAGTCCTATGTGGTGAGGGTTCCAGGGTTTTCTTGGTCATCCTTCTACGTACCCTGCTTGGTATCCAGGCAGTTCGGGGCCTTACAGGAGCCGTTGGGCGATTGGGAGGACATCCGTACCATGGAGGTGGTGCCTTTAGACATGAGGGCTACAGCCAGCTTCTCATTCTTCTCGAGGGCCTGGACATATACTGCTTTCCCACCCAGGGCCATTCTCAAGAGCCGGAAGAGTACCATTTTGACTACGGCCTATTTGGACTGGTATGAGAAGGAAATGGGGGCGAATTAGGTCCTCTTGGGGGAGAGATGTCAGGCTTTATTAGGAGCGGATTACAACTCGAGTAGGACTCTGAGAGAGGCTGAGGCTAAGGCGAGTCGCCATAACCAGTCGGGTGACTTTATCAGAGATATGGAGGCTCGATACGAGAGGCTTTCTGAAGTCGCTCCCTTGACTGAGGCTCAGAGGGAGGAAGTGCGGACTCGTGCCCGTATTGAGAGAGCACTTATTGACACGAGTTTGGCGGAGGCTCTAGTGAGGATACCCGAGATTGGGATGAGGGAGACTGACATCCTGGACAAGAAGAGAAAGAACACTCGACGGGGTCGAGGTAAAGGGAAAAAGAACAAGGAAGACTCAGTAAATGACGACTGATAGATCTTTTCCTAGGATTCCCTTATTGCCATTTGCAAACACAATAGTTTATTAGGCATTTTATTGTATTTTAGATCTTTGTAGAAGGTTAGCAGAGTCAAGAGTAGACTGTGCTTGAACTCATCAAGAAGTCTTTTAACTTGCAATTAACAAAGATATGATCTTAGAAATTAATCAAGACACATTTCATGGAAATTTTAGATGTCTTATTGATTGCTTAGGACGCGTTTCATGGAAACTTGATTGCCCTTTATTATTATTTTTTTTATTGTTTAGACCGAACCATATATGGCTGCCTACGTTCCCCTTTTACAAGAAAGACTAAGGGGCTCAGGTCTTCGTAGTTCATTCTGGTGAACTATCGGGATTAGGTCTTTTGGCCTCTTTTTTTTTTTTTTTACGTAACCTGTTTTTTGCCTAGACCACCCTTTTTGGGTTTTTAGCCTAGCTGGGCATTACTCTTTTTGCACTAAGATTTTTCTTTTTTTTTTATGTGCAACCCTGTTTTTTGCCTAGACCGCCCTTTTTTGGGTTTTTCAGCCTAGCTAGGTATTACTCTTTTTGCACTAAGATTTTTTTTCTTTTTCCCCTTTTTTTTATTTCTTTTTTTTTCTTTTTTTTTGGATATAGTACCTTCGAAGCTTATCGCCGTTGACTGGGTGGACAAAGGGATTGCCGTCCAGGTCTGCAAGCTTCATGGCTCCTCCCGATAGTATCTTCTGCACCACATACGGGCCGATCCAAACGGGTTCCCACTTTCCCAAGGGGTTGTCTCTGGTAGGGGCCTTTACTTTCAGCACTAAGTCACCCTCTTTGGTGTCCCTGGCCTTGACCTTTTTGTCAAATGCTCTGGCCATTCGCCTCTGGTAGGCTCGGGTGTGTTCCATGGCCTTGAGCCTTCTTTCGTCAAGCAGGGCCAACTCATCATGCCGGCTTCGTAGCCACTCTACTTCGTTGACACTGTTTCCAGGAGGACCCTTAATGACGGGATTTCCAATTCCACTGGCAACACTGCTTCCATCCCGTAGGTTAGGGCAAAAGGGGTTTCTCCCGTGGCTGTTCTAACAGACGTTCTGTAGCCCCAGAGTGCTAGGTGTAGCTTTTCAGGCCAGTCACGACCACGGGTGGCCATTTTCCGGATGATCCGCTCGAGCGTCTTATTAGCAGCTTCCACGGCTCCATTGGTCTGAGGTCTGTACGGGGATGATTTGTGGCGAGTGACTCTGAATTCTGACGGCAATCTATCACAGTCCCCTTCAAAGTGTGACCAGTTATCAAAAATGATCTCATTGGGCACCCCGTATCTGCACATTATGTTTTCTTTGACAAACTGGGCCACCATCTTGGAAGTGAGGATCTTGTAGGACTTTGCCTCTACCCACTTTATGAAGTAGTCGACTACCACTAACACGAATTCGTGTCCATTACTTCCTGCCAGAGCTATCTTCCCTATCACGTCAACACCCCAGGTTGCAAACAGCCAAGGAGTCGTCATGCAGTACAGGTCATGAGGTGGAAGGTGATTGAGATTGGCAAACCGTTGGCATTTGTCGCACTGTCGGACATGTTGAACGCAGTCTGTCTCCATGGAAATCCAGTAATAACCCATCCTGAGGATTACTTGCATTAGGGCTCTAGCATTCATATGGGGACCGCAGGGACCATTGTGGATTTCGGTCATAAACTCTCTGGCCCTTTCTTGGGTGACACACAGAAGGAGAGGCCCTTGGTACCATTTCTTATAGAGATCGTTCCCCAGAATGACATAGTGGGAAGCTAACCGTTTTAGGGCTTGCAAGCTTTTGGCTTTAATGCCTTCTTTCGGTCTACCTTCTTCATCTCTAAAGGCTGACTCTCCATCTTTGAGGAACTGGTAAATCTGATTGTACCAGGGTTCCTTGATAGGCTCGGGTCCCAGGTCTATTTTGCAACAAAAAGCCGGGGCTTCTCTTCTACCCACTCTGAAGGGTTTTATGGCCTTTCCCTCGGGGATCTCTACCAGTGAGGCTAGAGTAGCTAAAGCATCTGCGAATTTGTTCTATTCCCTTGGCAAGTAATGGAAGGTCACTTCTCTGAACTGCTCAGTCAACTCCTCCATATAGGCATGATACTTTTACAGGTTAGGATCCACAGTCTTCCACTTGTTTGAGACCTGGTTGATGATCAGGGATGAGTCTCCATAGACCTCGAGCTCCTTGACATTCCTCTCTAAGGCAGCTTCTAAACCAGCAATGCAAGCTTCATACTCGGCGACATTGTTCATGGCAGGGAAGTTCAACTTAAGGGCTATGGGCGTGTGCTCATCTTTCGGATCGACCAGTAGCACCCTACGCCATTTCTTCTTTTGTTAGCAGCCCCGTCAAAGAAAAGCTGCCATCGGCTTTCACAGGGTGGGCTTGCATGTAGTCCTTCAATTTACCGACTACCCAGACCAGTCCTGCGCAAGTCTTTACACATGCTGAGTAACTAAGCTCACTCCCCTGTAGCTTCCGGCTGACAAAGTAAATGGCATTCTCTACCCGAGAGTCTTTCTTCTCCTGAACAAGCATAGCCCCAACTGCCGTATCAGTGAAAGTGAGATAGAGCAGAAGAGGTTTCTGTCTATGTGGGGGGCATAGCACCGGAGGATGTACTAAGTACGCCTCGATCTGGTCAAAGGCATCCTGGCATTCCTCGGTCCATTTTGTGTCTACATTCTTCTTCATGAGCTTGAAGATGGGCTCGCACATAGTGGTCAACTGGTTGACAAAGCGGCTGATGTACTGCAGCTTGCCCATAAAGCTTTTGACTTCTGTCTGGGTTTGAGGTGGCCTCATGTCCATAATGGCCTTGATCTTTCGAGGATCAACTTCAATCCCTCACTCCGTGACCATGTACCCATGCACTTTTCCCCTTGTCACTCCGAAGGTGCATTTGGCAGGGTTTAATCTCATGGAATGTTGTCTCAGCCTCTCAAAGAACTTTCGCAGGTCAACAAAATGTTGTCCGTCCTCGCCTTTGGAGTGGATTATCATGTCGTCGACGTAGACCTCAATCTCCTTGTGGATCATGTCATGAAAAAGCGCGGTCGCTGCCCTCTAATAAGTAGCCCCGGCGTTCTTAAGCCCAAATGGCATCACTGTATAGCAGTACGTTCCCCACGGCATGGTGAAGGCTGTCTTTTCTTGGTCCTCCTCGGCCATCTTGATCTGGTTGTAGCCAGCAAAGCCATAAATGAAGGATTTGACTTCGTAGTTGGCGGTGGCATCCACCAGGATGTCTATTTTTGGCAAGGGATAATCGTCCTTGGGGCTGGCTTTGTTTAGATCCCGAAAATCTACACAGCAGCGCACCTTCCCATTGGCCTTGGTTACAGTCACAATGTTGGATAACCATGTCGGATATTCGATGACTCTGATGAATCCTACCCGCAGTAGCTTCTCAATCTCTTCTTTGACCTGTAAGGACCATTCTGGCTTGATCTTCCTCAGTTTCTGCTTTACTGGCTTAGCATCTGGTGCTAGAGGGATTCTGCGCTCCACTATCGAACTGTCTAGCCCCGGCATATCCTTGTATGACCATGCAAAGACATCCATGTATTCTCTGAGCAGATTGACCAGTCTGTCCCGTTCAACCCCCTAGAAGAAGTTTCCAATCTGTGTCTCTTTAGGTTCCTCGATAGTACCCATGTTAACACTTGTCAAAACCTCCTCGGCAGCTTGGGCCCAGTTTTCCTCTTTGTCTGTAACCTGCTTAAAGATTTCTTGGATGTATTGTTCATTTAGTGTGTTTGCATCTTGTTCAAATGATTCATTATTAACTGTTGTTAAGTTTTGAGTTAATTTATCATTTGTTAAGTTGGTAATAAAGGGATACTCAAAAAGATCTGTCATTTCATTCAAAGCAAGAGGAAAGATGACATTGGTTACATATTCATAATCCTCAGGCGTGAGGCCTTCGGATGACTCGGAGGACTGGAATTCAAAGATTCCTGACTCAACTGACTCTTGACATTACTGACTCTGGACCCCACTACTTATTGACTCGAAGTGTTTGACGCGGGTTGGACTGGGGTTTACTCTTTCCTGCTTTTGCCCTGGGGAGTAGCAATCTTGTCAGCATTCTTCAGAAAGTTGGAAACTTCAAACTGATCGAAAACTTGCCGGAAATCATTGGTAGACCGGTACCTTGGAAAGACGGTGAGGGGAGCTAGAGAAGCATGATGCAACTCCTCAGCAAGCTGGTCCGTAACAATCGGGCTCATTCACTGGAGAGTCTGGCTCATCTTATCAATACACTGCTGATAAGTCATCTTCTCTTTACTGATCTTTGATATCATAACCTTGTCAGTATAGCTAACGGGAAGGTTGGCCTGGATAATGCTGATGATGTCTTCTTCAGGAGAGATTTTGATCCTTCCTTGATTGGCCACGTATTCTATAGGCTTTCTGTATTCCGCTCCCAAATCTGCTAGCTTTTCATTGAACTTCACGATGGCAACGAACTCAGAACGCTCTGCCTCAAGAGGGTAGACGACGATAGGAGTACCAGGCTGGACTGTGTTTTGGATGACCGGTTCCTTGGTAGGCTCCTTGGCATAACTGACGTAATAGTCAAACTTGCTTGAAGGCTCCCCTAAAGTTCCCACGCTCTTGTCCCCAGCTTCGTACCTTTCCTTTAATTTCTGTTGCATGGACTTCCTCTTCTTCTTCTTTCTCGAAGGAGCATCCTCATCAATCCATTCTTGATACTCATCCTCCAAACAGCCATCACAATCACATACATCGTACCAGATGTGGGGTTTGGGTTGAACTGGGATGGCTCCTCCAACGACTTAGCCATTACCATTGTTGATTATCACGTTGGCCATTTTGACTCTAGGAAGTTGAGACTTGAGGATTTTGATGGGTTATATTACACCTCTGTGCCGACAAACTGCTGTCCCGGTGTTCTCACCCAAATTCTTTCTCACTGCGGGAAAGGGATAGGAGAGGTTTAGACTCGGGGTAGGTGTTTAGGCTGAAGGCTCAAGCAATATGCAAATTAAGAATCTTCCAGTTTACTTAAAATGGTGTCTTTTATTAATTTCTATTTGGTTGGAAAAGGGGTTCTGCCCTTCTTTTTCGCAACTACTCTAGATCCTGGATCAGTGGGCTCCGTCACTATGTCTATAAGCCCCTCGTATTCCACCTGTATTTCGACCTCCCAGACAGCCCCGGGCGAGGGTCCTATAGGGCACGCGGATCCCACCGACCGAGAGAGAAGAACGCTCCTAACGGGTCTAGCGGGTCATAAGAACTTTTAACGCACGAGCGATGCGGATTATAGTCAAGGCAATACCGGGAAAGTCTCGTCTTTCAGCCTTGACGAAACTTCGGCAGAGTTTCGCTTGCGCGATTGACGTTTTGACTTTTCGGCAATGTCCGAGAAGATAATGAGCATGGGTCGGGCGGTAAAAGCCGGATGACACAGCGTCACATTGAACTTCATTGCATACGCTGTGCGTGAGTCAAGGTCGAAGTCAATGCCGGGCCAAGATCTTGCCAATTTTTCCTTGTCGGAATTTCGGCAGAGCTCCGCTTGCGCGAAAGATCTTTGGATTTTTGGCACGGACTTGGTCTCGACTCTTACGCATCCCGTGCGGGTCAAGGTCAAAGTCAATGCCGGAGTCAAGATTCTACCAATTTTCCTTGTCGGAATTTCGGCAGAGCTTCGCTTGCGCGAAAGATCTTGACTTCCGTTATGGACTAAGGTTTGACCTTTACGGGGATATGCAACTGGGCTATATGACACGGACTAGACCAAAAACCAACCAAAAGTCACGGTTTTTTGAAACGTGTGACACGGAATATGCATTGGTCGATACTGGCTGCCATGGGGAGTTTGGGGTGATTCCGTGCGCGCCCGGGAGCATCGTAAGGCTGTCTGTGATTGCAACTGAACAACCACCCCGGGTTTGAAGGATGTGCGTGCAAAGTGTACAGGATATATAAGGTGCGCGTAGTGTGCGGTCTCCTAAAAAATGTTCCTTTTTTAGTTAAAACAGAGATTTTCAGAAATGTGTTTTAAAAGAAATGATTTTTCGGGACGGGGGAAAAATGCAACAATTAAGCGTGACGATGTTGAAATTCCAGTTTTCCCGAAAGATCTTGTGTTTTTCTTTTCTTTGAAAATCGATTAAAAAAAACACGGAGTCGCCACGCCATTTTTGTTTTAAGGGCCAAAACTTTGAAAAATGCCCGAGATTAGAGATTTGGGTTCGGAGGTTACGTTACACGCCGGGAAGGACGTTAGTGTTCACCCGGAATGCCTCGTGAAACGAGTCTTCCAAGCTTAAAAACCATTTGTGTGTGTGTGTGTGTTTTAGTCAAAATAAGTTGAAACTGAAAAGTAAAAATTGGGAAATCTTTATTATACTTTGAACAAATCCCATGATTTTTGGTATGATTTTTGGGCTTAGTTTTGGGACTCAAAAGATTTTTTGAAGTTGAAAAAGTATTTTGTAGTCAACACCAAATTCCAAGTTCTTCTGTGTCCAAAAAATTAGACCATGGACTGAGGTCTTAGAAAATTGCTACTGGACAGCAACTTCTTCTTGAAGAAAAACATGATTTTAAAGGGGGTTTGGCATCCATGCTTGTCCCCATTTCCTTAGGCTTTGATTAGTGATCACTTGACATTTTAGTGGTGAATCAACTATATCAAGCCATCCTTAGGGTACATTAGGACTAAGCACTTCATTTGCTTGGGAAGGGGAATTTTATCCTTTGAAAAAGAGATTTGATGTATGGGTTTTGAAAATGTGTTTTCTTTGCAAGTAAGTAAGAACACTTTGAAAATAATGTTGATCCTTGTAGAATATCATCCATGGAGATGAACTTCCATGGTGATCTTCTTGGATCTAAGGCAAGAAGATGAACAAACTACATTTTGGAGTTTGAAAATGCATGCATGAATGAAGGAGTTTAGGGTAAGGAGAAGGAGGGTTTACCAATCTTCTTTGTATTTTGAGTTTTAGGCTTGAATGTAAGAGTGTTTGAGGCTTGAATATGAGAGTGTTTGAGTGAGTGTGATTTTGGGTGAATAGTTGAGAAAAAGATGACAATTCTAGAGAATTCTGACTGTTTTCTCTCTATTTTCGCCAAGGTGCAGTTGTGAAAAATGTTTTTTCTCCCTTTATTTTCTGAGACTGGAGGGCTCAATTTATAGCCCTCTGAAAACTTCATAACCATCCGCGCTGATGGTTCCTGCAGCGTGCACTGTTCATTAAATGCAGCTGCAGGCTTTGGACACAAAGAATATTTTTTTGAAAATTCAAACCCATTTGTGTTTTTCAACTTACCAATTCGGGATTTTCTTAATTCTTTTGCTTTTTGAGATTCTTTTGTAGGCTTAACCTTAAATAACAATGCCCACTTTGCCCTTGCTTTGTTAGAAAAGTTAGGAATGTTAGGAATGTTATAACTCTCGTTAATTTTCTAACGAGAATACTAACAACTCAAATTGGAGTACTTACAGTAGCCCCTCGGCGATGGCGCTTTCGAAGGAAGCGGGGTCGTCGATAAGAGTAAGGCTCCAAATTTGACAGGATGATCAAGTGATCGAGTGGCTGAACCTATTTAATAGGCTACCTACGTATCCTTAAGAGGAATCAAGCCGGCCGTAGTTCGGGTCTTTGACCCTGGAGATGATGGCATTTTAGGTGCCTCAAACCTTGAAAAGCGAGCTCTGCAGTCGGGTGCTGGAGAGAAACTCTGCTGGGGATAAGAGATGACCATTTTGGTCTGATGGCTATCCGCTCTGTTGGGGATAGGAATGACCATTTTGGTATGATGGCTATCCGCTCTGCTGGGGATAGGAATGACCATTTTCGGTCGGATGGCTGAACCTAATGATAGGCTACCTACGTATCCTTAAGAGGAATCAAGCCAGTCGTAGTTCGGGTCTTTGACCCTGGAGATGATGGCATTTTAGGTGCCTCGAACCTTGAAAAGCGAGCTCTGCAGTCGGGTGCTGGAGAGAAACTCTGCTGGGGATAAGAGATGACCATTTTGGTCTTATGGCTATCCGCTCTGCTGGGGATAGGAATGACCATTTTGGTCTTGATGGCTATCCGCTCTGCTGGGGATAGGAATGACCATTTTCGGTCGGATGGCTGAACCTAATGATAGGCTACCTACGTATCCTTAAGAGGAATTAAGCCAGTCGTAGTTCAGGTTCTACTCGAGATTCCGTTAACTTTGCTGGGGATTTTGTTAGCCTTTGCTGGGGAAAAATCAGACGTATTCGTCGGAGAAATCGGCCTTACGTTTTACTGCCGGGGAATGATTTTGACGAAAGAAATGGGATTCCGTTAACTTTCTCGGAGAGATCGGACTTACGTTTTACTGTCGTCGAATGATTTTGATGAAAGAAACGGGATTTCGTTAACTTTCTCGGAGAGATCGGACTCACGTTTTACTGCCGTCGAATGATTTTGATGAAAGAAACGGGATTCCGTTAACTTTCTCGGAGAGATCGGACTTACGTTTTACTGCCGTCGAAAGATTTTGATGAAAGAAACGAAATTCCATTAACTTTCTCGGAGAGATCGGACTTACGTTTTACTGCCGTGATTGAAATTGATGAAAGATACGGGATCCCGTTTCTTTCTCGAGGAGATCGGACTTACGTTTTACTGCCTTCGAATGATTTTGATGAAAGAAACGGGATTCCGTTAACTTTCTCGGAGAGATCGGACTTACGTTTCTTTAGTCGAATGATTTTGATGAAAGAAACGGGATTCCGTTAACTTTCTCGGAGAGATCGGACTTACGTTTTACTGCCGTCGAAAGATTTTGATGAAAGAAACGGGATTCCGTTAACTTTCTCGGAGAGATCGGACTTACGTTTTACTGCCGTCGAATGATTTTGATGAAAGAAACGGGATTCCGTTAACTTTCTCGGAGAGATCGGACTTACGCTTTACTGCCGTCGAAAGATTTTGATGAAAGAAACGGAATTCCGTTAACTTTCTCGGAGAGATCGGACTTACGTTTTACTGCCGTGATTGATTTTGATGAAAGAAACGGGATTCCGTTAATTTTCTCGGAGAGATCGGACTTACGTTTTACTGCCGTCGAAAGATTTTGATGAAAGAAACGGGATTCCATTAACTTTATCGGAGAGATCGGACTTACTTTTTACTGCCGTCGAACTCTTTTAAAAGGGGGGACTAACTTTGGTTAACTTTGGTTAACTCTGTTAAGTTGAGGACTAAACTGCAGAGTCCTGAAATTTTAAAGGGCAAAAGGGTCATTTTGACCCTTCAAAACCATCCGCGCGGATCGGGTTGAAAGTCAGATTGGTTTAAATGAGGGCCAACGCCCTTTCTTCTTCTTCCCCACAATTTTTTCAGTTTTCCGAGAGAGAAAGAGAGAAAAACGCAAAAACCGCCATTGTTGGTCCTAAGAGCTCCGAAATCTTCCGATTTTCTTCGATTTTCAAGCAATGGAACACGGGGGAGTTGCTTTTCAAGGCCAAGGACGCGGCCCGGTCGCGGAGAGACGATTGGAGCTTGTCCGAATGAGGAGGCATTATTCTCTTTCGCAATCGATTGAAGAGGAGCCATACCCCGATGCGTGGCAACATTGGGCCACTAATCCGAGTCTCCGAACGGTTTACTTCGAATCTTTTCCATTCTCTTTGTCGATTTTTTTGTTTGAATTTGTGATTTTTCCCTTTTTTTTTTGAAAATTCGAAAATTGCAATGCTCTTGGCCTTGGATTTTGATTTTGATGATATGCATGTTGCTATGAGTTTATGGTAACCCAAATGTGCATTTTGTTTGAAAAGAATGGGCATTTTGCCTTTTTTTTTTTTTAATGTCCGAAAATTGTAGTTAAAATTTGAAAAATTTGTGTTTTTGACTTTGAATCTTGATTTTGATGATATGCATGTTGCAATGAGTTTGTGGGTAACCCAAGTATGCACTTTGTTTGAAAAAAGGAATGGGCATTTTGCCATTTTTTTGAAATATGAGACGGTGATGAAAACTTGCCCGAATCCGGGACGGATTTTTTTTGTTGCAATGTAGAATTCTCGCAATGTCGATATGACAAGAATATATGCATGCTTTTTTTTTTGTGAAAACATGATTTCTTGTGAAAAATGGGACGGATTTTTGCTCCCGTTGATTGAATGAATGACTTGCGAAAAAACTGTTTATTTGTGCTATTTCATGAAAAATGGGACTGAGTTTTTACTTCCGTCGACTCGATGTATGAATGAACGAGTGGTGATTGTTTGAAAACTCTTTTCCTTTGTGCAAGAAAAATGGGGCTAGGTTCATTGTATCTTTGTTATCTTTGTCGAATTTTCTTCAAAATTTTATGATGCATGTGTATGCTCTCTCTTTTTTGAATGCAAAATTTTGACACTTTTGACATTTTTGTTTCCCTCTCTTTTTTATTGCGGGGGTGGAAACAATTTCGTGACGGAGCGGTGAACAAGATGAAGACTCGAGGATCGGTGGAGTCTGTTATTGGTCTATGGGACCGGCTTCCGAGATATGGGCGAGAGGAGCGATGATGAGTCCTAGACGGATCGTCATTGAGGCGGCTTGTACGAGTTCATCGAGTGCTTGAGGGGTTGGTCAAGTTTCCCAAGAGTAAGGGCACGATCTTCGCTTTGGCACGGCAGTGGGACGTGACCCACACATTCCACTTCTTACGGGCGAGGCGACGGTTACGCCTTCGATTATGCTGCGATTACGGGCTTGTCCTTTAACGGATGGAGCATTGAGTGGAGAGACGGCTACGGCGATGCGGATCTGCGAGGCCCTTCTAGGATTTTCCCCTATTCCCAAAAGGGGATGGGTATGGAGTCTGTTGTGGTCGAGGGAAAGATTGTGGAGAGCATTGGGAGCTATGAGGTGGGGACGAGAGGATAGGCGGCGAAGCGCATTGCCGGGGCTTTTCTATGGTTTGCTTTTTCGAGCACCCTTTTTGGACACGCCGAGGGGATGGCTGTTTTTGCTTTGCTGCGGTCCCTGAAAGATGTGAGGATGGCCGGAGAGGTCTCTTGGGTAGAGGCAGGGCTGGCAGAGCTCTATTTCGCTCTAGATTGGTATAGCCGGAAGGCTGTCAGTTCCTTGACATGCTTCGAGTTCCCTCACGGAGGTACAAGCTTTCCTTTTGCTTTCCCTCTTTTCTTTAAGCACGTATCTTTTTTCGCACTTAATTGATGTGATCTTTACCTTTCGCAGGTATGGGCGTTGGAGTTCTTTCACGTCACGATGTGGCGACAGCCGGCGGAGTATATCGGGGCGTATCCGGCCATGCGTTCCTGGTCCAAGTATGCCCGGGAGAAGAAAGGTTCCAGAGGGCGCACGACCCTCGAATACGAGGGGACTTTGCCTTTGACGGGCCGAGACGGATGAGGGGATGATATTCTATCCCTAGGATCGTTTTGATGTGGCACGGTGAGGCGGCGAGATATGGACCGTGCGGCGGAGGATTTTGAGGGGCTTGACTTGCGACGTGTATTATGCGGGAGAGAGTGACGCGCCGGCATGGCGTGGGTCGCCTTTGATGACACCGGTGGAGCCTCCCGCCGACATGATGCATCCGAGTGAGAGATCGGAGACCTGGGGTGATTACCGAGGCGGCCAGCACTTCTCGGCATTCGTGGCGATTGAGCAGTATTCGGCATTTATCTTGAGGAGGCTGAGGATGCCCCAGGTTCTTGATAGAGAGGGATTAGGGATCCCGTGGTACCCTCGGACGGACTTTTCATATGTCGGGATGGGGTTAGATTGAGGGTGCGAATCCCCGGCTGAGCGGCTTCCACGAGCTTTCCGTCCTCGTCCGGGTATGAAGGTATGGCTTCTCCTTCTTCTTTTTTTTTGTCTTCTCCATTCTCGCTTCATCATTTTTCGCATCACTTTCTTTTTTTGACGACTTTCTTTCCGTGCAGTTTCCGGAGGTGGTCGTGGAGAAGCTGACGAAACAGGTGATCGGGGCTAAGAGATTCATTAGGAGGATGGTTGCTTGTGGAGCCCCTCACGCCAGAGCGAGGCGAGCACGGCGGCGCTGTCGGGCGGGAGGCTTCCCTATTCCTTCGAGACTTCCTCAGAGACTCCTCTTTCTCCTCTCCTTGATCCCCGCGTGGTACTACCTTCGGATCACGTCATTCTCGGAGATCCTTATGGACGGGGACATGTACGGCATCATAATGGATCTTCTTCGCACGTCAGTCCGATGCATTCACCTTCGGATATGATTTCTTTGCGAGATCTTGGCTTGCCCTATCGGAGCGTGCCGGTTGGTCTCGACGAGCCTTCCTCGGGAGGCGAGGATGATGATTACGAGCTGAGATCTTCATGGCTGCGAGGAAGCGGGCCCGAGCCGCAAGAGGATCGGGAAGCGCCGGCCACCGAGGACTACGATTGGCGATTTCGAGATTGATTATCTGAGATTGTGATTGTACCTATTCAGACAGATACATCTTATTTCCATGCATATTTTTTTCTTTGCTTTTCTCTTTCTTTTTTTTTTGGAATGTAATGATCTAGGATTATTGTTATTTTATTATATTTTTTTTTGAATGCAATCTTTGTATGAATGCAATGTTGCATGAGCCTCGGTTTTGGCAAGGGTGTAGATGTTTGGTGTATGGGTTTGGTTTGGACGAGGCTTTGGGTACAGGACAAAATATTCCTTTGTGGTGCAGCAGTTTAAACTGCAGCAAAAAAATTTTTGGTAACAAACTCATCCGCGCGGATGGGACAGACTTCTGACACCTTTAATTTTGCTTCAGATCTGGTTTTCCCTCATTTCAAATTCAAACACCTTCTTCAACTGCCCATTCAAACAGCCATTTTCGGGGAGAAAGAGAGAAAAGGCCATGGAAAGAATTGTGAGCATCCAAACTCCATCCAAATTATCCCAAGATTCTCAAATGTCATTCTTCAACAAGTTTAAAGAGTGGTCTCGGGAGATTATGCATGAGAGGAGGTCGTTCTTTGAAGAAAGGTATAAGATACGATGCTTGTGGTCTCTCAAGGAATTGATTCCGGATTATGATCTTTTGAGAGCTTCTTCCTCATTTTGGGATACTAGAAGGCATGTATTTTGCCTTTCTTATAATGAGATGGTCCCGACTGTCGAAGAATTTTGGGCTTTGCTTGGTGGTCCCGAGGTGGAGGAGATTGTAATTCCTTTGCCCGGAGGAGCCTCTTTTGTTGACAAGCTGTGCAACCTTCTTCATCTTTCCCCGGAGGAAGCACAAGGTATGATCCGCAATCCTGATCATTTTGATATTTCTGGTCTTCCTGATAGATTTAGGGGCTTAGGCTTGGTGGATGATGCCTATTGGGATGCTTTTGCTCTTTGCATGTTTGGTACCTTGTTCATGGTTTACTCTTTTGGGATTTGTCATCGGGCTCTGCTGGATGTAGTTGTTCACTGTCGCTTGGGCAGAGATGTTGTACCTTTGATCCTGGGGGAGACTTTTCATGCTCTCGACAGGTTGGCTATCGGGAGGCGGTATATGCACGGGGGCAGCCCGTTTCTCTTGACTCTGTGGCTGATGGAGCGCCTGGGAGTTCTTCGAGAGACTTCTGATGTGATCAGACCTTGGACTTTTGCCAAGAGAGGGGTTACTGTGGATTTTGAGGATCGGGGCTCGTGGGAGCGTTGGATGGCAGGTCGCCAGACAGAAGATATCAGATGGTCAGTGCCTTGTTGGCGGGTGGAGACTCGCAGAGTACTTCAGGACGGGTCTCATGTGGTCATGCTTCCGGGGCTTTCTCAGTCCAGCTTCTATATTCCGGCTTTAGTTCTGAGGCAGTTTGGTTTGGAGCAGACTCCTTTGGAGGACTTTGATGATATAGCCACCAGGGTGGTGGCTTCTGCTTCTATGGATGATCCTTCGGTATTTCCATTTCTGTCCCGAGCATGGAGGTATGACGTCTTTCCTCCTCGGGTTATCCTCAGGCGTCCGAGACCTGTGTTCCTGACCACTTGGTACCTGGATTGGTACGAGAGGCATTTGGGAGAGACTCAGATGGCTATTTTGAGACGGCGTGAGGCCATTGTGGGTGCGGAAGACCTGACAGTTTCGGAGAGGAGGAGGACCGAGGCGAGGGCCAACCCTCACGACCGGAGCGGAGATACTGTGACCGACTATGAGGCTTATGTCAAGAGGCAGGAGAGGAGGACTCCTATGCTACCAGCTAGGTTACAGGAGATGAGAGATGACGCTAGGGCTACCAGGGCCCTGACAGAGGCTGGTTTGATAGATCCTGTCCCTACACCCGAGCTTGGCGGGGAGGAAGGCCGAGCATTTTCTGTTCAGAGGAAGAAGACCCGGAGAGGGAAGAAGAGAGGGGATGCCAATACGAGTGGCATGGAGTGACTCTGAGGTTTCCGAGTATCCCTTTCTTGTCGCAGCAGACACATTAGTTTGGTTATGTATCTTAGTTTCTTTTAGCAGGTTGCCAGTTGTAGGAATGAACCGAGCTTAGACTCATCAAAAAGTTTTTAACTTGTAATGAATATTTGAATTGCTTCAGAGTTTTTCGAGACGCTTTCATGGTCTAATCAATGTGTTGATGACAAAGTATGTCTCCTTTATTTGTTTTTTAGACCGAACCGTTTCCGGCTGCCTACGTTCCCTTCGGACAAAAGGGCTCAGGTCTTCGTAGTTCGACCCGTTTTTTGTTGTTTTTTTTTTGTTTTTTGTTTTTTTGCAACCCTTTTTTTTTCCTAGGCCGCCCTTTTCGGGTTTTCAACCTAGTTGGGTATTACTCTTTTAGCACTCTTTTCTTTTTCTCTTTTTTTGTTTTCTCTTTTTTTTGACTCAGTGTTTTTATGCGTAGTATCTACGCAGGTTGTCACCATTCACTGGGTGTACAAAGGGATTTCCGTCGAGGTCTGCAAGTTGCATGGCTCCTCCGGAGAAGATCTTCTAGACAATGTATGGCCCGACCCAGACAGGCTCCCATTTGCCAAGTGGGTTGATGCGGATTGGGGGCTTTTCTTTTAAAACGAGGTCACCTTCCCTAATCTCCCGATGTTTTACTTTCTTGTCGAAGGCCCTGGCCATTCTCCCTTGGTAAGCTCGGATATGTTCCATTGCTTTCAATCGTCGCTCATCTAGCAGGGCCAATTCATCATGGCGACTTTGGAGCCATTCGACCTCGTTGATCTGGCTCTCCAACAACACACGGAGTGAGGGGATTTCTAGCTCGATTGGGAGTATGGCTTCCATTCCGTAGGTGAGGGCAAACGGTGTTTCCCCGGTTGCCGTTTTGACGGATGTTCTGTAGCCCCAGAGTGCCAGGTGTAGCTTCTCGGGCCAATCTCTGCCTCGGACAGCCATTTTTCGGATGATGTTTTCCAGAGTCTTATTTGCTGCCTCGACGGCTCCGTTGGTTTGGGGCCTGTAGGGAGATGACTTGTGACGGGTTATTCTGAATTCCGCCAGCAGCCTGTCGCATTCCCCTTCGAAATGGGATCCATTATACGAGATGATTTCGGGCTGGCAACCCGTATCGGATATGATGTTCTCTTTGATGAAGAGGGCTACTTTCTTTGAATTGAGGATTTTGTAGGACTTGGCTTCAACCCATTTGGTGAAATAGTCATTTGCCACCAGACGAATTCGTGGCCATTCTTTGGTGGTGTGATTTTGCCTATAACATCAATTCCCCAAGTGACGAAAGGCGAGGGGTTGTCATGCGGTATAACTCGTGAGGAGGCAAATGATTAAGATTTGAGTATCGTGGCATTTGTCGCAGGCTTTTGTGAAGCTGGATGCGGTCGGTTTCCATGGAGATCCAAAAGTACCCCATTCTCAGTATGATTTGCATCAGGGCTCGAGCAATCACGTGGGGGCCGCAGGTACCATCGTGTATTTCTCTCATGAGTTTTGTAGCCTCTTGTTTGCCGATACATCGCAGGAGGGGTCCTTGATAACGCTTCTTGTACAGCATGTTTCCCAAAAGGACATAGTGGGAGGCGAGTCGCAGGGGCCGAGAGGCTCTTTGCTTTGATTCCTTCTTTATATTCCCCATCTTCATTTTTGAAGGAAGCTTCGCCATTTTCGAATGCGATAGATACGAGTGTACCGGGGATCTTGCCGGTTCGGCCTCCGCTTCGATTTCAAAGCAATAAGTGGGGTTTTCTCTTCTCCGACTCGAATGGTTTGACGAGACTTTCCTTCGGGTATTTCAATGAGGGAGGCTAGTGTCGCGAGCATCCGCAAATCTTGCGATCTCACGGGCAAGTAATAGCCGATCTCCTTGAATTGAGTTACTAGCTCTTCCATGTAAGTGTGATATTTCTGCAGACCGGGTCTAAGGTCTTCCATTTGTTAGAGACCTGATTGATGATGAGGGCGAGTCACCATACACCTCCAATTCCTTGATATTTCTTTCAAGGCGGCTTCCAACCCGGCTATGCAAGCTTCATATTCGGCGGCGTTGTTGGTGACCTCGAAGTTCAACCTTCTGCTATGGGGGTGTGTTCGTCGGTAGGATCGACCAGAAGCATTCCTATTCCGTTCCCCTTTTGTTTGACGCCCGTCGAAGAAGAGTTGCCAGCGGTTTTCTCCTTCTAGAGCAAAGATTCCATCATCGGGAAATTGAGGTTCAGGTCCTCGGGACTCATCACTTGGGAAATCGGCCAAATGTTCTGCCATTACACGCCCTTTTACGGATTTCCTTGAAATGTAAATGATGACATATTCAGCCAAAAAACATGACCATTTTGCCAACCTCATAGAGATGGAAGGTTTGTCGAACAGATATTTGATGGGGTCTATCCTTGAGACGAGATGTATCGGGTGAGACTGCATGTAGTGTTTCAACTTTCCCACTACCCGGACCAAACTGCGCAAGTCTTTTCACAAGCGAGTAATTGAGTTCGCTTCCCTAAAGCTTTACGCTACGAAATAGATGGCGTTTTCGACCTTGGAATCTTTCTTCTCTTGGGCTAGCATAGCCCCAATTCTGTATATCCGTGGCAGGTTAGATATAGCAATAGTGGCTTTCAGCGATGTGGTGGGCAAAGAATCGGGGATTCACGAGGTATGCCTTGATACATTCGAAGGCGGCATTCTGGAGTCCATTACGTGTAGGCATTTTCTTCATCAACTTGAAGATAGGTTCGCGAGATCGAGGTCGGTGATTTACAAAGCGGCTTATGTATTGCAGTCTTCCCATGAAGGATTTTACTTCTGTCAGTGTCCGGGGTGGCTTCATTTCAACTATCGCCTTGATTTTCTGAGGATCTACTTCAATTCCCTGTTCTGTCACCATATATCCTAGCACCTTGCCTCGCCTTACACCGAAGGTGCATTTGGCTGGATTCAATCTCATGTTGTGGTCTCGGAGGCGGCCGAAGAATTTTCTCAAATCAACAAAGTGTTGGCCATCTGATCCTCTGGAGTGTATTATCATGTCGTCCACATAGACCTCGATTTCTTTGTGGATCATATCATGGAACAGAGCTGTAGCTGCCCTCTGGTACGTAGCCCCAGCATTCTTTAGTCCGAACGGCATGACCGTGTAGCAGTATGTGCCCCAAGGGGTCGTGAAGGCTGTTTTGGCTTGATCCTCTTCTGCCATTCTGATTTGGTTGTAACCGGCAAAGCCGTCGACGAAGGATTTAACTTCATGGTTGGCTGTGGAATCCACCAGGATGTCGATGTTTGGCAGGGGGAAATCGTCCTTTGGACTAGCTTTGTTCAGATCTCTGAAGTCTACGCAGCATCGGATCTTTCCGTTGGCTTTGGTTACTGTTACTATGTTGGAAAGCCATGTAGGATATTCAATGACCCTGATGAACCCTGCCCTGAGCATCTTTTCTATCTCCTCCTTTACTTGTAGGGACCATTCGGGCTTAATTCTTCTTAGTTTCTGCTTTACAGGCTTAACTGGGTCGAGCGGTATTCGGTGTTCAACTATGGAAGGATCGAGGCCTGGCATATCTTTATAGGACCATGCGAACACATCCACGAATTCTTTTAGCAGCTCAATTAGGGCATCCCTTTCAGTCCCTTCGAAGAAACTACCAATCTGCGTCTCTTTAGGCTCTTCCGCAGTTCCCAAATTCACACTCGTCAAAATCTCTTCGGCAGCTTGGGCTCGATTTTCCTCTTTCCGGACAACCTGCTTAAAGATTTCTTTGATATATTGTTCATTTAATGTGTCTGCTTCTTCATCTAGTGAATCGTTATTAACTGTTTTTAGATTATTAGTTAATTCATCATTAGTTAAAGTGGCAATCAAGGGATACTCAGAAAGGTTCGTCATTTCATTGAGAATAAGAGGGAATACAGTATTGGCTACAATTTTGTGGTCTTCAGGCGTGAGGCCATCAGACGACTTGGAAGACTCAAACTCAACAATGAGAGACTCGGAGGACTTTACAAAGGTTGACACAAAGGGTGTTGGGTTTTACGCGTCCATGCGCAGCGGAATTAAGCATTAAAACATAAAACCCAATAAGCCCTAGGATCCGTTCTATACAATTAATTTTAAATTCCTATGAGATAGAATTAAACCAACCTTGAAACGCTTTCCGGTCTTGAGCTATCGAACGATTTAATTATGTGATATCGAATCACAAACTTCGTTCTTCAACTTGCTTGAACTCTAGGCCTTGATCGATGAACGAGCGAAGACCCTCTTTCGGTATCCACACCTTTGAATGAATTCAAGAACAACTTCTTGATGATTGCTAGATCTAAAACCTTGAAGAATATTGAGAGTATTTTGTTGTGTAATTTGATTGAAAATTTAATTTGTCCCTTTTAGGTGACAGAACCCTTGTATTTATACTACAATAGTAGGAATACCTCTCCTAATCGTATTAGGAGAGACAGGCTGTCAAAAACGCGTACAGGCCTGATATGTCGCGCGGTATATTAAGCCATTGGCTTAATATGTCGCGCGGTATATATAGCCAGATACAGAAACTCTCAACTATTCTTCCTCCGGTTTAACCAATTCATTCTAGTTGTGTGTGACCCAATAGGATTACATTATGTTGGCAATGAGTTCGATCATATCGAACCTCATAAGACATAAGCGGACTCTAGCAAGCCATTATGTCTACCCAAATAATGTAACGTAAGAGTTCACGTTTCCAATGGTGTACTTCCATTTATCCCTTTGTCTCACGATGTTATATTTGAACACAAGTCATGGTCCTTGTCAACTTGTTATTGTTCAATGCTTTCTCGATTCTTGAGTATAATGATAATTCCAATCATATTGGGGTACGGCCATACACTTTCATCATTATCACTCATCGAGGGGCCCAAGCATAACATCTCTCTTCCGAGGGACAAATTCCTTCTTGACTTATCATCCTTCCCATCATGAATCCGATCATGCCAATGATAGTCTTTATAGATATCGTGTTAAGATATCGTTTGACTAAAATCAAACATGACTTTCATCATATGTAAGGTTACGATAATCTTAGGTCTAGGAAATAAATGAAGTAACCGTATGAGATTTAAGTATGACATTTGACCATGACATAAATCTCATGCGGGTCATGTCCAGTCACTTGTTCTCTAACAAGTACCCATAATTTCAATGTGCATCTCTTATGCATATAATCATCACATGATTATCCATTGACAATTATACTAATTATTCTCTTAATAATTAGGGACGGAGATTATTACAATAAATATGCAAACTATATAATAATCAAATAATAAACATAAACGATAAAGATGATACATAACGGTTTTCAGTTAAACATAACTAAAGCCTAGGGCATTACACCAACAAAGGGACGGGGGACCAATCCAAGCTTGGTGATCATTTCTTCTTTGGTCGCGGATGGGCCTGAGAGAGTTTCCCAATTCCTTAATGGTATCGCTGTCAGTGGCCTCATGACTCGGGGGCTATCTTGTTTCTGTTCTCCTTCCTCAGTCACTGCTATCATCTCTTTGTCTGAACCAGGATCAATTGTGTCTGGCGCCTGAAAACTGAGCATATGAATGTAGGGATCTTCTTGCGGATCTGCCGCATCCTCAATTCTGGGGAATTCTAACTCGTCACAATCTGACCGCTCAATCCAGATGTAAGGACGCATTGCGTCTCAATGTGCTGCTGGAAAAATCTCATGTCCCATGCTTGAGAGGAAAGGCTTAGCGGGTAGTTCTTCGAGGAGGACGTCCCATACGATGTTCATACACTCGAGTCGAGTCTACCGGTGCTTGTCGACTTTTATCATGAAAATCTCTTCGCTTGGCGAGGCCAGAGAACGGGTTTGAAGAATGCTGACAAATCTCTGACTGGAGACTGGAGGTTTGTGTGCTCGTATGATGGCGGTATTCAGTGTTTCTTTCCATTCTGCCTCCAGATGTTGGAAATAGCAATTGAACTTGATAAATCGAACTGCTTCAGGATCTGCCCGCTTGAGTTCATTGACATAGTTGGCATCACCGGATTCTGGGGGATTCTGATGAGACTTGCCCCGATAGTCCCTTGGTCGATTCGGAGGGGGTAGCCCCGGTGTCTGGCTACGAGCATGCTTGGCGATGATCTCGGCTTCGTTCCCCATAAGGAAACTGTCACCCCTAATGACTTCAAAGTCTCCTCTGCCGGTTAATGAACTTGACACATTGATGGAGAGTGGAGGCTATGGCTTTCATGTGGTGTAACCAAGGGCGCCCCAGTAGGGCTGTGAATTCGGATGGGATGTCCATTACATGGAATTTTGCTGGCACCATTTGTGTTTCGTACCAGAGTTCCAGAACCACCGTCCCCAAGATGGGACGAGACGTGCCATCATATGCCTTGATTGACCGGGTAGATGGGATCATGTGCCTTTCATTGATGCGTAGGGCCCGTATCATGCTGAGGGGAAGGACATTAACGGCTGATCCATTATCCACCAATACCCCCAGGAGTGATACGGTGTTGAACCGAATAGTGATGTACAAGGCTTCATTGTGCTTGGAGACATCTCTTGGAAAATCCTCGTCGCAGAAGGTGATCATGCTACCATATAGGTGGGGATCATAGATTTGGTCCTTGTCTCGAGATAGAGAGTCATCAAGCCAGTCACTTCGTGCCTTTTTCTTGTGAGGTAGTACCTTTGCTGAAGCCCCTGGGTTACATTGAGGCCGTTTGTGGCGGTTGCCGTCCCCATTCAACATATTGATTGAGTGCGAGCGCCAAACTGGCGTTGGTCTTTCTTTGTCGGTATGCGCTTGGGAGCTGGACAAACTGAATCTTGGCTGACCCCGCGGGGGGTTAGACTCTTGATTGGCAATGAAATTACCCAGATCTACAGTATTCTGGTGTCCGAAGGTCTCAAGTCTATCGCTGGCAAGGCTTTTCGGCTTTTCTATCCCTGTTTGCTTTGGGGAAGACTGGCTGGAGTAGAGTACATAGTAATCAAATCCCCCAGATGGCTCCCCGAGCGTACCCACACTGGTATCACCGGCCTCGAACCTCTCTTTCAATTTTTGCTGGGATGAAATTTTCTTCTTCTTAGGAGGACGGTCCTCGTGTATCCAGTCCTGATAGTCCCTTTCAAGGCAGTCGGGGCAGTCACAGATATCCCACCAAATGTGTTCTACGGCTGGTGGTGGATTTGGGACCTCAGGTTGAGCGGTGCTGGAATGACTTTGAGTTGAACTGGTCCGGGGAGATCTGCTGTTGGGCTCATCTGGAAGCGAATGGTTGGACTCCGCCGGATAATGAGAGGTATTAAGAGCCAGGGGAACAGGCACATGTTTGTCCTTCAGGGGAGCCCCAGTCAGTTGGGAGATTGCTAATGTCCCGAGATGGCGTGTGGCCTCTTCAATCCAGGCTTGTTGTTTGTTCTGGCGTTCCTCCAGGGCTTTGATGGCTGACCATATTTCTTCCACTGTTTCCCGATCTTCATTACCCATGCTGATATTTGCGGGATCGGTATCATTCTGAGAGGGGACAACTGACGGTATGCCGAACTGTTTCGTCCCTGACTGCTGTTGGAATGGTGGCCCTTTGGATTGCTGTTTGGGGGCCAGTTGCCCTGTAAGTCGACGGGCGGGAGTCCCGGCGGTGGAGACATAGGAATCTTGTGGTGGCATCTTGATATGATGATTAAGAATGGGAGGAGAACCTTCTTTCCTCTTTGCGGTAAAAGTGCCATCGGAATTGGGACTGATAGTCAAACCATGACTTGCGACAACCCCCAGAAGGTCGTCAATTTGAGCCTCATGTCGAAGTCTCATCTGTTCTACCAACTGGATCCAATGCTGGTCTGTCTGAGGGATTTTGGAAGACGGAGTGGTATGGTTCATATCATTACCGGCTGATGCAGACATTCTGAAACCCGGAGTCGGAACAGACGGCGAAGCTGATGATGCTCTTGACTCTTCCCAACTGATCAAACGGTGACCCGGTGTCCGGAACCAACCTTTGTGAGGAGCTGCGGGGGAAAAGGCACGAAGGTTCAGAGATTTAGGGATTGAAGGAGGGTAGGTGTTTGGGCTTTGGGCTCATGCAACATGCAGTTATTCGTTCTTGTTTACTTAAAACATGTTTTATTAACCTAATCGGTTGGAAAAGATTGCTCTTCTTTTTCGCAAACTACTCTGGATCCTGGATCAGTGGGCCCCGTCACTACGTCTATAAGCCCCTCGTATTCCACCTGTATTTCGACCTCCCAGGGTGGACTGCCCCGGGCGAGGGTCCTATAGGGCAAGCGGGTCCCACCGACCGAAAGAAAAACGATCCTAAAAGTCTGGCGGGTAATCGAGTCTTAACGAGCATTCGATGTAAATTACGGACAAAGCTGACGTCAAAGGTCAAGATCATGTCCGAGGGCTCGACGAAAAGTCGGCATGATTTGGACTGATGAATGTCCACAATTGATCTTGACTTGTCGTCAATTAGGCCGTAATTAGGCATGGAATAATCATTAATCCTTGATGACTCAGTGTCATGCTGGGAGTCAGTGTATAATTTGTGCCAGTCAGAGTCAAAGTCAAGGCGCCAGTCAATATCTGGTCAAAGTCCATGACGGAAAACCGGCAGAACTTCGACTGATTAGGGTCCCGAAAGATATTGACTTGGTATGCCGACTAAGGCTTGAAAGGAAAGGTCTATACACAAACAGGGCATGACACAGACCAGACTAAAAACCAACCGGGTCTCGGACAAAGTGTGTCACGGACAAGTGCATGGTCGACACGAGGCTCCATGGGATGTTTGGATAGTCCCGTGCTTGCACCGAGAGGCGTAATAAGACCAAATGGGCCGCGACAGGGATTTCCCCGGGTTAGGGACGTAGTGTGCAGTGTAAGGTCACGTGCGCGTAGTGTGCAAGCAGTCTATCTTCTTTTTCTGAGTAAAATAGAAATTTTTCATGTGTCTTAAAAAGTATGATGCATGATTTTATTTTTTTTTGAAAATTTTCTCTTTTTTTTTTTTTGAAACTCCTTTTTTTGAAATATTTTTTTTTTGAAATTCTTTTTTTTTTTTGAATTTTTTTTTGAAAGTAAATGCACACATAAGCACATAATTCAAAATTCAAGGCAACGGGTCCGATAGTCAAAACTTTGACTTTTCCGAGGCGGCCAAAAAAACACGAAAATGTGAAAAATCGACACACACCACAAATGATTTTAAATGCCGAGACGGAAGCTTGACCCTCAAAAGCTTTTTTTTTTTGAAAACAATGATACCGGTACGTGGGAATGTTAAACCACAATTTATCCCCGACTCGTATTAGGAGGCGATAACGGGAAGTTTAATGGTTTCCACCAATATACCAAATATCATTTTTTTTTAGAAAAAGCTTATTTGTCCCCAGCGGAGTCGCCACTGTGACGATGTTGAAATTCCAGTTTTCCCGAAAGATCTTGTGTTTTTCTTTTCTTTGAAAAAAACACGGAGTCGCCACGCCATTTTTGTTTTAAGGGCCAAAACTTTGAAAAATGCCCGAGATTAGAGATTTGGGTTCGGAGGTCACGTTACACGCCGGGAAGGACGTTAGTGTTCACCCGGAATGCCTCGTGAAACGAGTCTTCCAAGCTTAAAAACCATTTGTGTGTGTGTGTCTGTGTTTTAGTCAAAATAAGTTGAAACTGAAAAGTAAAAATTGGGAAATCTTTATTAGACTTTGAACAAATCCCATGATTTTTGGTATGATTTTTGGGCTTAGTTTTGGGACTCAAAAGATTTTTTGAAGTTGAAAAACATTTCTGCCAGAATGAAAAAGGCAGTGGATACTTTATTTTAAAATGGACTTAAGGGCTTCAAAACTTCATAATATGAGAAAACTCAGAGAATGAAAGTTGTTCCAGACACCTTAAATAAGATTTCAGTGAAAGAATTTTCCATTTTGGAGATGATTTGAGGACCCAAAACCTTCTGGAAATCTCAGATATGAAATCTGGACTTCCAGAGACTGAGGAACTGACCTTTAAAAGAAAATTTGAAAAAGGGAGTTTTACTCACGAAAAAAATAAAGTAAAAATATTTCTGGAAATCTCTGGATGTTGGCTACAAAAAGTATTTTGTAGTCAACACCAAATTCCAAGTTCTTCTGTGTCCAAAAAATTAGACCATGGACTGAGGTCTTAGAAAATTGCTACTGGACAGCAACTTCTTCTTGAAGAAAAACATGATTTTAAAGGGGGTTTGGCATCCATGCTTGTCCCCATTTCCTTAGGCTTTGATTAGTGATCACTTGACATTTTAGTGGTGAATCAACTATATCAAGCCATCCTTAGGGTACATTAGGACTAAGCACTTCATTTGCTTGGGAAGGGGAATTTTATCCTTTGAAAAAGAGATTTGATGTATGAAAATGATTTTTAGGGTTTTGAAAATGTGTTTTCTTTGCAAGTAAGTAAGAACACTTTGAAAATAATGTTGATCCTTGTAGAAGATCATCCATGGAGATGAACTTCCATGGTGATCTTCTTGGATCTAAGGCAAGAAGATGAACAAACTACATTTTGGAGTTTGAAAATGCATGCATGAATGAAGGAGTTTAGGGTAAGGAGAAGGAGGGTTTACCAATCTTCTTTGTGTTTTGAGTTTTAGGCTTGAATGTAAGAGTGTTTGAGGCTTGAATATGAGAGTGTTTGAGTGAGTGTGATTTTGGGTGAATAGTTGAGAAAAAGGTGACAATTCTAGAGAATTCTCACTGTTTTCTCTCTATTTTCGCCAAGGTGCAGTTGTGAAAAATGTTTTTTCTCCCTTTATTTTCTGAGACTGGAGGGCTCAATTTATAGCCCTCTGAAAACTTCATAACCATCCGCGTGGATGGTTCCTGCAGCGTGCACTGTTCATTAAATGCAGCTGCAGGCTTTGGACACAAAGAATATTTTTTTGAAAATTCAAACTGGCTGTGTTTTTCAACTTACCAATTCGGGATTTTCTTAATTCTTTTGCTTTTTGAGATTCTTTTGTAGGCTTAACCTTAAATAACAATGCCCACTTTGCCCTTGCTTTGTTAGAAAAGTTAGGAATGTTAGGAATGTTATAACTCTCATTAATTTTCTAACGAGAATACTAACAACTCAAATTGGAGTATTTACATTAAGGCAAGTAAATTTTCTGGGAGCCCCGGTCAGCTTTGGAACTGAATAGCCCCAAGCTGCCTAAGCTGCCAGATTAACCTCAAATTTGTCCTGGTGGAATTGCCAATGAGGCCGCCCGGCTGGAATCCGAAGCGGATTAAGCCGTACGGCTGCATTGCTCAATTTTCCAGGTTCCAATCCTTTTCAGTTTCAGGTTGCTCCCCAAACATTTTAGGCACCTTTCAGCTCCAGAAGGCTTCCTGTTCAGTATATAGAGCATGCACAATTCCCAAGAACCAAGATGCAATGCAAGGCGAAGAAAGAAAAAGCAAGCACGACAAATGGAATCCGCGACGGGAGGCTAACCCGCTCAAAGGAAAAAAGCTTTCTTTTTATTATTTTTTTTCGAAAAGAGATACCGGTACGTGGGATTGTTAGACCATCGTTTATCCCAAGCCTCGGGTTAGGAAGCGATACAGGAAGGTTAATGGTTTCCACCTATATACCGGATATCATTTTTTATTTTTAAAAATGAAAGCTTTCTCCTTTGGTTAGTCCCCAGCGGAGTCGCCAAACTGTGAATGTGGGGGCCCAAATATTTTTTTGTGTTTTATTTGGATTCACTCGAGTTTGAAAACATCCGGTTTAATTTGAAAAAACGGAATCGCCACGCCATTTTAATTTCCTCAAAACTTTGAAAAAAAGGAATTAGGGTCCGGAGGTTATGTTACCCCTTGGGAAGAACGTTTGGCATTCACCCAAGGTGCCTTGCCGAAGCAAGTCTCCCAAGATTCCATTTTTCGTGCTTGCTTGCGTACTTTCTTGTGTGCATGTGTTAAAAAGAGGGGGGGGGGGAATGTTCCAAGTTGTCTTCCAGACGTATAAACCATTTAGTTGGTTATCGCTCGGGATTCCTTGGATTTTTTAATGTGTTCGGGACTTTGATCCCGTCCTCATCTTGGATTTGTGATCATCACTATTTGACCTTGGGTCATGTGTGATCGAGAGAAGGACTCCCTCTTATGGTCCAAGAGTGAGGTTCTTTAGAAAGGAATATCCTTAGCCCATCAATCCTACACCTTGAGACGATTGAACTTGTGTAGGGACTATTATGCTCGTCTCAAGTGATGATCGGAGATATAGGGTTCAAGGCTTACTCATTTCTAAAGGGATTATGGCACCATTATGGCACCTTTAACGGAAGAAAATGACGTAAAGATGGGATCTTTACATCGGTCCGTTCCAAGGATGCATCAAATACCAAAGGGGACTAGGGGAAGGGTATAAAGATTGGATCTTTATGCTCTTCCTATACTTTTCGTGACTTAGGAAGGTCACTAAGCAATCCTAGGAAAGAGAGATCCAATCATGAGGGACATGAAGGATGCATTCTAAACTAAAAATGACATTTTTAATGAAAAAGATGACATTTTGGGTGCAAAGGATGCTATTTGGATGTAAAGACATGATTTTTAATGCAAAGGATGCACCTTTTATATGTAAAAATGACATTTCAAGTGCAAAGGATGCAACTTTAATGCAAAGATAACATATTTAATGCAAATGATGCAACTTTATATGAAAAGATGTTATTTTGAGAGCAAAGGATGCTTCTTTTCACATCACCATGTGAGAGATCCACCCTAGAACAAGCCTTTTTTGAGATCTTATTTGTTCATCCTTGGGTGGGATCCTCCATGGATCCTATGTGATAGGGGGGATAGGGGTAAGGTGATCTACATGCTTAAAGAAAGGATCTTTAATGACAATAGCAAATACCAAGCAAGTATGTAATGATATGGAGAGCAATGAGCAATATATCACATAAGTACAAGGTATATTTCAAGAAAAGGGGGATGAGAGGTTACCAATGGTGGTGTTCCTCTCTCTCCTTGAAGTTTGCCTAGGGAAGGACCAACTTTGGAAGGCTTTAAAGAGGAGGGAGGTGGTTTTTTGACACTCTTAGCTCACTGGAATCTCGTGGTGGTATTTTGGCAGAGTTTCAATGCTAAAAACTGTATATCAAAATGGGTAGAGGAGTTCTCTATTTATAGGCAGTCTGGTGATAGCTAATGAAGCCGTGCGGCTTGGAGTTCTAGCCTAATGCAGCCGTGCGGCATTATCCATTATGACTCAGCACCTTTCTAGAATCATGCAAGGTGGCCTTCTAGAAGGGTTTTTATACCAAAGGAAAACTTGGATTTTTAATTTCTAGTAATCCTTTCACCCCTCGGAAGGTTCGGAACAGTTCCCGAATTGCTCCTGAACTTTAGGAAAGTCCAGGGAATTGCCGGGATTCTTAACCGGAAGGCATGAGCCAGATTTGGGTACTTACAGGAGCGCACACCCAACTTGCCGTGACTGGAGAGGAGAGATCGAGTATAAGTCGGAGGGTAGAGAACTTTGAGATGGTATGGGAGAGGGAAGAACAGGAAAGGAGATGGACTCATGCAACATCTTATTAATGTTCAAGTAAAAATCAGTGTCTTTTAAGTCCTATGAACGGTTGGGAAAGGCTAACCCTTTATTCTCGCGGTCTAAAACCTCGGGGGAACCTATGGACACATCATCCAAAAATACACCAAATATATTGATTCAAAATTAATAATAGGCAATAATACCTAAATAAAACCAAAGCATTTATGGGACGGACGAGCAGCCCCAATTTCTGGAGAAATTTGGGCAGCATAACGGGTATTCCTGAAGAATTTCAAGGAAAAATCCGGCATGACCTCTCGTCGGTGCACGTTGACAAAGTGACATGATCTCTCGTTAGAACATGTCGTGGGGACGACATGTCCTTTCGTGAAACCATGTTGTGATGGCAACATGCCCACACGTGCTAGGTTTTGGGGTAGGTACGAAGGTCTATTAAAAATTTTGAAACAATTCATTTTAGTGTATTTGAAAATGGCGTGTCAAAAACCAACCGTTTTGGGTAAGGTTAAATGTGTGGCGCCACCTATAACGTGCTAGGGGGATGGGTTTGACATTAGGCGCTCAAGCGTAGGCGAATATTATCACCGTCCGCGATGCCGTCAATCGCACCCGAGGGTTCTAATTCTACGTGACATAGTGTGCGGATGACTATGTTCCTTTATTTTGCGAAAAATGATTTTTTTATTTTTATTATTTTATTTTTGGAAAAGGGGGAAAAGGAAGGACACATACCCCACAGAGAGCACAATAATCAAGGATCATGATTTTGAACATGGGGATTGCCCACAATCACAACCTGCACCAAAGAGATGTAATCCTGCAGAGTGGCATCTTCTATCGCGCTACACAGGACAGCAAAGGCACGTTCTGTCGCGTGACAAAAGAAGCCATGCATCCAGAATCTGAACAGAAGCCAAACCAGCCCCAGCCTCCAAGCACAAGCAAAGGATCAATACCAAGCCCCCAGCACAATCAAACAGGAACCAAGGAAGGGGAGGGAATAAAGCAAATCACTAAATGCATTTACACACATATAATGTCACCAAAGATGCACACACAAATGAATGAAATGGACGTTGAACAAACATGAAAGTTTGACCCACTTTTGAAAAACAAGTTTCAAGTCCCCAGCAGAGTCGCCACTGAATGTGCGCTCGCCAAAAAAATAAAATAAGGAGTAAGAGTTGCCACGCCGTTTTTAAGGAAACATTGAAAACCTTTGAAAAGATAAAATGGGTTCGAGGGTCAGGTTACGTGTTGGGAAGAACCGAGAGTTCACCCAACACGCCTCGTCCATAGACGAGTCTTTCCATGTTCAACATTCAAGACTTTCAAAAGTGTGTGCAAATTGTGTGCGACAAAATATGTATAAAATGCATGTTAATGCTTTGCTTTATTTCTCAAAGGAAGGAATTACAACCTGTGAGCCTTTTACTGTGAGAGGCCACATCCCACTTACAATGAGGACGAAACAGATTACAACTGGAAAATGATTTCTGCAGGAATGACACAGAGTGTCACGTGACAACATATGTTGTCGCGTGACACAATGTTACCTTTTGCAGAGACCTTGCAATTTGAACATATTACAACTGAAAATGATTTCTACAGAAATGACACAGAGTGTCAGGTGACAACATATGTTGTCGCGTGACACAATGTTACCTTCTGCAGAGACCATACAATTTGAAGCATAGAAACAATAGAGCTCAATTCAGATCAATTTAGCACAACAAATCAAACCAGATAACGAATTCACAATGAATTGACCAAGGGGATGTGGATATAGGGAGATCCACACTCCCTTGGCCAATAGCCAATAAATCCCATGAAATCACATCATGAACAACAATAGTAGCAATCAAAGCAGGTTAAACAGAGAGATGGCAATTGGGATTTGATAATTGAAGGCATATAGAGCTTAATTATCAAGTCCAAGGAATAGCAATTGTGTGAATTGTGCAAATAGCAAGTAATATGAGAGAAGGATGGAAGGAATTTCGTTACCCTTGTAGATCCACCACTACTATACCAAGTTAGGTGTAATAGCCTTCGAATTAGCTACAGGAGATGGATTTTAGCACAGATTGAGTGCTGGTCTTTGGATCTTCAAGTTGGTATGGGTGGTATGAAGGTATATGGGTGAATTGGATGAGAGGGAGGTTGAATTGAGGTGAATTGGTTGGAGTTTTGTGTGGAAGGATGAGAGAGAGAGTTTCTAATGCGAATTTGGCAGAATCACTTTAGGGTCTCAAAAAGGGATCCAAAAATGAGAGGCAGAGGGCTTTATTTATAGCTGCAGATGATGGGAACATTGTGTCGCACGACGTCCTGTAACCAATTTTCGTGGTTCAGTTGTCGCGTGACTGTGAATGTGGTGCCCAAGATCGCGGCTCTTATTTTATTTATTTTTTGTGTTTGGAACCGCTTTCTCGTGTAAGGGGATCACCGCCTCACATCGGTTTGGAAACATCCGGTTTAAATTGAAAAACGTAGTCGCCACGCCATTTTGATTTCCTCAAAACTTTGAAAAAAAAGATTTGGGTCCGGCGGTTAAGTTACCCCTTGGGAAGAACGGATCGACGTTCACCCAAGGAGCCTTGCCAAAGCAAGTCTTCCAAGATCCGATTTTCATGCTTGCCTTTGTGTTTTCGTGTGTGGGATGTGTTTTTAATAGGAGAGGGAATGTGCCATGTAGTCTTCCGGACGTATAAACCATGAATTGGTTATCGCTCGGGATTCCTTGGATTTTGATATGTTCGGAACATTGGTCCCGGTCTCATCTTGGACTTATGATCATCATTATGAGACCTTGGGTCACATGTGATCAAGATAGGGACACTTTTTTATAGTCAAGGATGAGACTCTTTAGAAAGAAAGGACCTTTGCCCATCAATCCTACATCTTGAGACGATTTGAGCTTAGTCGAAACATTTATGCTCATCTCAAGTGATGATCGGAGATGTAGGGGCTCAAGTTCATCCTTTTCTAAAAGGATTTACGGCTATGACATCTTTATGTGGAGGAAATGATGTAAAGATAGGACCTTTACACCATTACACTCCAAGAGATGCTTCAAGTACCAAAGGGGACTAAGAGAGGGGTATAAAGATTGGATCTTTATACTCATCCTATGCCTTTTTGTGCCTTATAAAGGTCAATAGGCAATCCTTGGAGAGTGATCCAACCATGAGGGACATGGAGAATGCATTTTAAAGTAAGGATGACATTTTTACACTAACATATGTAATGAACATGATGCAAGCTAAGACTAGGAATATAAAGGGAGGACCTTTATGGCTTTCCTATATCCTTAAAAAACCATTTAGGTGGACAATCCTTGGAAGCAAGGTCTATGAGAAGGGGGATGACATTCATGAATAAAAATGACATTTTTAATGTAAAAGATGACATTTTTATATGCAAAGGATGCTATTTTCACGTCATCATGTGAGAGATCCACCCTATAACAAGCCATTTGAGGTCTTATTGTTCATCCTTGGGATGGATCTTCCATGAATCCCATGTGATAGGGGAATTGGGATATTATGATCTACATGACTAAAGATTCGATTTTAATAGCAATAGATCAAATATCAAACAAGTAGATGACAATATAAGAAACAAAGATCAATATAGCAAGTATGAAAAGTATATTTTAAAGAGAGGAGGAGGAGAGGTTACCAATGGTAGTGTTCCTCTATCTCCTTGAAGATTGCCTAAGGAAGGATCAACTTTGGAGAGGTTTTGGAGAGGAGGGAGGTGATTTTGGGAGCTCTTAGCTTTCTGGAATTTCGTGGATGTATTTTGGCAGAGTAAAAGTGCCAAAAACTGTAAATCAAAATGGGTAGAGGAGGCATCTATTTATAGGCACTCTGGTGATGGCTAATGAAGTCGTGCGGCTGTAACCCCCAGCTAATGAAGTCGTGCGGTATTATCCATTAGTGACTCAGCCTATTTCTAGAACCATGCAAGGTGGCCTTCTAGAAGGTCTTTTCCAGGGAGGGACTATGTGAAATTTTAATTCCTAACAAGTCCTTCACCCGTTGGAAGGTTTGGAAAAGTTCCGGAACTGCCCCTGAACTTTAGGAAAGTCCGGGAAATTGTCAGGAAACTTAACCGGAAGGCATGAGCCAGATTTGGGTACTTACAGAAGCCCCTCAGCAACGTCACTTGCAAGGCGAGTGGGTTGTCGATAAAAAAGGATCCAATCTGGCTAACTGCCGAGACGGATCGGGTGACCAAGGTGGTCGAGTAGCTGAACCTTTGGAAGGCTACCTACGTATCCCGGAGGAATCAAGCCATGATCGTAGTTCGGAATAGATCTGCAGGGGAAAGGGGTGTCATATGTGACGAATTGGCTGAACCTAAAGTAGGCTACCTACATATCTCAGAGGAATCAAGCCAGGGCGTAGTTCGAAATCCACTGGGGAAAGGTGAAGAGAAACTGGTCTCTTGCTAGGAAGATGGGAAGAAAGTGACCTAGGAGGTCTAGTGACTGATCCTACTGAGGATATGCTAGATGAAGGAGGTGACCAATGTGGTCAGATATCTGGACCTCTCTGGGGGGCTACTTCACCACTGAGGAGTGATGAAGGGAAAGGGTGACCATTGTGATCAGATGGCTGGACCTTTATGAAAGGCTCATGTACCACTAAGGAGTGATGAATGGAAAGGGTGACCAATGTGGTCGGATGGCTGGACCTTTATGAAAGGCTACCTACGTATCCCGGAGGAATCAAGCCTTGGTCGTAGTTCAAGTCTCACTAGATAGTTAGGAACATGTCTAGGATCCTTGAGGTTTTGACGATTAATGGAGGAGTCACCTAATTTGACAATTAATGGAGGTTGTCACCTAATTGACAATTAATGGAGGTTGTCACCTGGTTGACAATTAATGGAGGTTGTTACCTAGTTGACAATTAATGGAGGTTGTCACCTAATTGACAATTAATGGAGGTTGTCACCAGAAGGAACTAAAGCTTACATCGCTATCGAGGAGATAGAGGTAGCTAAAGTTTGGAAAAACTTGAGCGTACTTCACTATCTATGAGATAGAGGTAGCTAAAGGTTGAAGAACTTGAGCGTACTTCACTATCTATGAGATAGAGGTAGCTAAAGTTTGGAGAACTTGAGCGTACTTCACTATCTATGAGATAGAGTTAGCTAAAATTTGAAGAACTTGAGCGTACTTCACTATCTATGAGATAGAGGTAGCTAAAGTTTGGAGAACTTGAGCGTACTTCACTATCTATGAGATAGAGGTAGCTAAAGTTTGAAGAACTTGAGCATACTTCACTATCTATGAGATAGAGGTAGCTAAAGTTTGAAGAACTTGAGTGTACTTCACTATCTATGAGATATAGGTAGCTAAAGTTTGGAGAACTTGAGCGTACTTCACTATCTATGGGATAGAGGTAGCTAAAGTTTGGAGTTTTGACAATTCGAAGGATGTCACCTAACGTTTATTCCGTTATAACGGAAGTAACGGAGGCGACTCGGGAGAAAGGTTTATTTTCTTTAGAGATAACGGATATCCTTTGGAAACAGTGTTATTCTGGTTAAGAAATAACGGGAGTTGTATGACTAAGTTGAAAGTCCAGGGGCAAAAGTATAAATTCAGCTCAGAGCGAATGAAGCCGCCCGGCGAGAGAAGGGGAAAAGAAGCCGTACGGCTTTGAATTTATTTTTACCAGATTATTTAAACAGAATTGAAACGGGCATTGGACGCCATTGCCGTCTGTTTTCTACCGAGGAAGAGAGAGAGAGGAGAGAGAGAATTTTCAAAATTCTTCAATTCCTTTGCTTCTATCACCCAAGATGGATCCGGAAGGGACATAGTTCCTAAGCAAGCACGAAGAAACCTATCGGAAGCCGCTAGGAGGAGGAGGGAGCTCGTTCGAACGGAGCGGAAGTATGACTTCAACACGCCTCTGTCTGAGCTTTATCCCGGTAGGGGGAGCACAAATCTACGAAACCTCAATCTATTGGGGTAAGCATTCTTGATTTGCTTGATTTTGATTGGAATTTTGATTGATTTAGGGCTTGACCCGATTTTTTAGGAATTTTTCGAATTTTCCTATGGTTTTTGTTGATGACTCTAGGAGTTTGATGATTAACCTATGAGGCTAAGGAGATAAATGAACATGCATGTGCAATTTATTTGAAAAAATAATGAGAATGACTCACTTTTGAAAATAAAGTAAGAAAAATAACGTCTAAAATGTGATGGAGTCCTTGCATGTGCTAGAACTAGGTCAATTCTTGATCATGGATGAGAAAACAAGATTTTGGATGATGAAAAGGATTCATGCATGCCATTTTGAAAAAAGTAATGCTTATGTGCAAAGAATTTCATGAGAATTGGAAATTTGAACTTAGGAGAGCAATGTGCTCGGGATGACGTGCTTGAAATGATGAAGGACACGTTTTCTAGGCAAAGGAGGCTAGAAATCTCCTATGAATGCTTCTCTTTGAAAATGTGCGCACTTTTGAATATATGCATGCTTTTGAGATGAGATGAAGGACTGGCACATTTTTGTTGCATTTTCATACATGAGAACAAGTCGAGGGGACCTTCTGAGGTTGCTATGAAGTTATGGGACAGGATGCCCAACTTTGAGAAGGATGGGGTGAACCCCAAGTAGCTTGTGATGGCCACCGGCCTTGATCTATTCATCGATGCTATTGGTAGAGGTATCCATGTGACCTCTAAGAGCAAGGGGCTAGTCCAGGCCCTCTCAGAGTTCTGGTGGGACACCACCCACTGCTTTCATCTCGGCTGGGGACAGATCACGGTGACTCCAGCCGACTTTACTGCTATCACGGGTTTACAGTTCACTGGCAGGCCTGTGACTTGGAGAGATCACATTACTACGGAGGAGTTTAGAGCTCTGGTTAGATTTGACCTTCATTCTAAGGGCCCTAGGATGGAGACTAGGTATGTGGAGGTGGCGGTCCTGGAGTGCATGTAGGGGTTTACCGCTAATGAAGTGACGCTTTCTTGTGGTTGATGCTGTAAGTTACTATTTTTGCAGACTCTGGGACATTGGCTATGCTGTGCCTGCTTGACTCTTTGGAGAATATGGATGAGGTTGGGGCGGTCTCCTGGGGTGAGGCCGGATTGGGGGAGCTTTATTTCTCTCTGGACATGTACAGCCACAACAAGGCTGCTTCTATGGACTGTTTTTCTTTTGCGCTTGAGGTAGTCTCACTTTCTTTTCTCTCTTTTACTTTTCTGTCTTGAGATTTTTATGAGAGAAATGACCCTTTGCCTTGAACATGAAGGTCTGGTTTTGTGAGGTGATCGGGTTCTTTCCTTGGAACCAGCAGAGTGATCCGGAGATCTTCCCGGGTATGATTCGCTGGAGGGGAGAGGCTAGAGATAAGTTTACCGGGAAGACCCGGATCACTTTTGACTACAAGATGGTGAGATCGGTCATCAACAGGGATGGACACGAGGGGGTTGATTTTTATCTGTGGGGGAGGTACCCAGAGGTTTTGCTAGGGGATACATTGGAGGCGACTAGGAAGAGGAGGTGGTTGACGGGGCTGACTTGTGATGTCATTTACTTGGGGGACCGCTTCTCTAGGCGGCATGGCCATGTCCCTCCTCTGGACGCCATCACTCCTCACGATCCTCCACTGCGCATGCTGCAGCCCAGGAACTGGTCGGAGGATGAGATAGCGAGGTATCAGGCCGGCGTGGTGGCTGAGGAGTATTTTGACTTGGCTACCCCGTACGCCACCTTTGTGGAGCAGCAGTTGAGGATGCCGCAGAAGGTAGTGAAGATGGCTGTCACTCAGGGGTACGGGGAAGCTGAGCCGACTAATCCGCCTATACCTCCAGCTCATCTTTCCTATGTGGTGAATGGGGTACCAAGGAGGTTTATGGTGCCTGTTCCTGACACGAGGGAGCCCCGGTATACTCTGCCGCCTGACAGCACTGTAAGTATCTCTAGGGTCTCTTCCCTTTTGGATTTCTTTGCTTTCTGCGATTTTGAACTTTTCTTGAGATTTTTTGAGTTTTTCTTCTCTTTTCTCGCAGGTTCCTGCTCGTTCCTATGATGGCTTGGTACGGCAGAACAGGGGTTGGAAGGATGTGTGTCGGTCCCTTCTAAGGAAGTTGGCTTGTGCTTCCAGGGCCGGGGCAAATGTGCAGGAGCCCGTGCACAAGAGGAGGCACGTTGGGAGCATAGCCTCTACCTCATCAGCCTCAGGATACCCGACCTCATCTACCAGCGCTATGCCTCGGGGACAGGGGCCCAACACGAGCATTCTGGAGCAGCTGGCGGAGTATGAGCATGTGAATGTCAATCTTTCTGATGTGAGTGATTGTGAAGACTTGATGAAGGATCCTAGCTTCTACGAGCTGAGCAGCGACGATGAGGAGTCGGAGGCTTAAGATTCTTTAGGTTGATCTAGGAGGAAGGAAACAAACAATGAACAATTTTATGCACGCTTTTTTTATTTTTCGTTTTATTTGGGCGCCAAGGAGGCGAAAACAATGTAATGGTATTTTATTTGCTTTTCTTACTAATGCTTTACGAATTTGCATATTATTTGAGCCTCGGGGTAGCTTTTTTGCTTGGAAATGGGACTGAAACTGGGCCAAGATGGTTTGTGATGATATATGATTGCATGAATGGTATTTGGATATGTTTCTATGCAGGTTTTGTTGAGAAAGTGGGGTGAGAATTCCACTTGGGCAGCAGCAAGAGCTGCTGCAGATTTTTTTTCTGCAGCAAGCAAAAGACACAGTCCGGCCAGGTCTCGAGGCAAAAGAAGCCGTGCGGCTGGAAGTTCTGTCTGAACTGGTATTTTTCAAAATAAAATCAAGGCTTGGCCTTTTCATTTCTTTTTCACCCTAGACTTGTCCCAACTGATCCCAGAGCACATTTTTGGCCAAAAATCATCAACTTTGATCACTTGCCATGGAGAAACCCGTCAGATTACAAAAGGCGAAAAGAGACAGTTTTCTGTCCGATCTTCAATCTTGGATGAGGCATAACTTTCAATCCAACAAGGGGCTGTTCAACACCACCTTCAAGATTAAGTCTTTATGCATTTGAAGGATCTCCCGCCCGATTGGGACCTTTTGAGAGCCGCAGCAAGGTTTTGGGACGTCCGGAGACATGTTTACTGCTTTTCTTACAATGAACTCGTCCCAACCTTTGAAGACTTCCGGGCATTGATTGGGGGTCCGAAAATTGAGGCCATATCGATTCCTCTGACTGAAGATGTGCTGGTGGCTGTAAAGCTGGCATCTTTTCTGCATATTTCTCTAGAAGAGGCCGAGGGGATGATGGTAGCCCCTGATAGGATTGGCCTTTCTGGTATCCCGGGCAGGTTTGGGTCTCCAGATATGGCTACGACCCCGGTGGCTATGGATGCCTTTATCCTCTGTGTGTTCTCATTTCTGTTCACTGCCGAGTCCGTAGGGGTCTGTCATGGCGGCCTTTTGGACATGGTTAGAGACTGCAGGGCTGGGAAGGACATCGTCCCGCTGGTTTTGGGCGAGACTCTGCATGGTATTGACAGGATAGCTAGGGGGACCATTTTATGAGGTCTGGGAGCCCAGCGGTACTGACTTTATGGTTACAGGAGAGGCTTGGGGCTTTGCCAGGGGATTCACCTACTCAGTGCCCTTGGGTTATCTCTCAGAGGGGTGCACCTAGGCAGCAGGATCAGGGTGGCTGGGAGCTGATGATGGCTCGGCTATCTACCTCTGACATTCACTGGTGGGTGCCTCACTGGAGACTGCAGACTCGGAGGACGTTTCAGGAGTCCTACATAGTAATGGTTCCAGGGCTTTCTTGGTCATCTTTCTACATACCCTGCTTAGCATCCAGGCAATTTGGGACATTGCAGGAGCCTTTGAATGATTGGGAGGACATCCGTACCATGGAGGTGGTGCCTTTGGACATGAGGGATCCAGCCAACTTCTCACTTTTCTCGAGGGCTTGGACCTATGCTGCTTTTCCACCCAGGGCCATCCTCAAGAGCAGGAAGAGTACCATCTTGACCACGGCCTACTTGGACTGGTACGAGAGGGAGATGGGAGCGACTCAGGTCATTTTGGGAGAGAGACGTCAGGCTTTATTGGGGGCTGACTGTGACTCGAGCAGGACTCTGAGGGAGACTGAGGCCAAGGCTAGTCGCCACAACCAGTCGGGTGACCTTATAAGGGATATGGAAGCCCGGTATGAGAGGCTTTCGGAAGCCGCTCCCCTGACTGAGGCTCAGAGGGAGGAGGTACGGACTCGTGCCAGGATAGAGAAGGCACTTATTGACACGGGTTTGGTGGAGGCTCCAGTGAGGATACCTGAAATTGGGATGGGGGAGACCGACATCATAGACAAGAAGAGGAAGAACACTCGATGAGGTCGAGGTAAAGGGAAGAATAACAAGGAAAACTCAGTCAATGACGACTGAGAGATCTATTCCTAGGATTCCCTTATTGCCATTTTGCAAACACAATAGCTTATTAGGTCTTTTATTGTATTTTAGATCTTTGTAGCAGGTTAGCAGAGTCAAGAGTAGACCGTGCTTGAACTCATCAAGGAGTTTTTAACTTGTAATTAACAAAGATATTTATCTTAGAAATTATAAGACACATTTCATGGAAACTTTAAATGTCTTATTTATTGTTTAGACCGAACCATTTCTGGCTGCCTACTGTAAGTGCTCCAATTTGAGTTGTTAGTATTCTCGTTAGAAAACTAACGAAAGCCTTCACATTCTTAACCCAAACCTTAACTTTTCTAACAAAACCTAACTTTTCTAACAAAGCAAGGGTAAGTTGGGGATTGCTATTTAGAGTTAAACAAGGGAAAGAATCTCACAAAAGAAAAAAAATCGAAAACAGAAATCTGTAAAACACAACTGGTTGAGTATTTGAATAAAATATTCCTCTTGTCCAAAGCCTGCAGCAGCATTTAATGAACAGTACATGCCTACATACATATCCGCGCGGATGGAATTGAAAATTCCAGAGGCCTATAAATAGAGCCCCTCAGTCTCATTTTCAACAACAACAATTCACTCACACAGCACCTTGGCGAAAATATTGTAGAAAACAGTGGGAATTCCTTTGAATTGCCACCTTTTTCTTAATCATTTTCCCAAATCTCACTCACCAAACACTCACTAAATTCAAGTCTCAAACACAAACACAAGGAAGATAGGATACCACCATTGGTAAATCCTCCTTCTCCTTACATTAAACCTCCCTCATCCATGCATGCATCTCATGTCTTAAAGATGTGACTTGTTCATCCACTTGTTGTTCATCTTTACTTGACCTAAAATGAAGTCACCTTGGAATAAATTTCCATGGATGACCATTTTAAAAGGTGCAAATTATTTCTTACTCACTTGAAAGTGTTTTCCTAAAATCAACTTTCACAACAAAAAAAAATTTTTATTTCAAGATTAAATCTCCCCATCCCAAGCAAATGAAGTGCTTCAAGTCCTAATGTACCCTAAGGATGGGTTGATATAGTAGATCACCACTAAGCATTTCTAGTGATCACTAATCAAAGCCTAAGGAAATGGGGACAAAGCATGGATGCAAAACCCTTAAAATCACATTTTCCTTCTTGAGAATGTTGCTGTCCAGTAGCCTTTCTCTAAGACCTCTGTCCATTGTCTAATTTTTTGGACACAGAAAAACTTGGAATTTAGTGTTTACTACAAAATACTTTTTGTAGAAAACATACATAGGATTCCACACATATTTTTACCTTATTTTTTACGTGAGTCTAACTCCATTTTTCAAATTATTTTCCAAAAGACAGTTTAGCAGTCTCTGGAAATCCAGATTTCACATCTGTGATTTCCAGAAGTTTTTGGTCCATCAAATCATCTCCAATCATAAAAATATTTTGCAGTAACCTTATTTAAGATGTTTTAAACAACTTTCATTCTCTGACTTTCCCCAGATTCTGAATTTTTAAAATTATTAAATCCATTTCAAAATCAAGTGTCCACTGTCTTTTTCATTCTGGCAGAATTGATTTTCAACTTCAAGGAGTATTTTGAGTACCAAAACTCAACCCTAAAATCATACCAAAAATCATGAGACTTTTTTAATGTCTTACAAAGAGTTCTAAATTTTTAGTTTTCTCATTTTGCATTTATTTTAACCAAAGAAACACACACACAAACACACACACAAATGGTTTCAAATTAGGAAGACTCGTTTTACGAGGCATTCCGGGTAAACCCTAACGTTCTTCCCAGAGTGTAACGTGACCTCCGAACTCAAATCTCTAATTTTGGGCATTTTTCAAAGTTTTGGCCCTTAAAATAAAAATGGTGTGGCGACTCCCGTTTTGTTGATTTTCAAAAATCGCGGTGGGCACATTCATCACACCTACGTTCCCCTTTTACAAGAAAGACTAAGGGGCTCAGGTCTTCGCAGTTCATTCTAGTGAACTATTGGGATTTTTGTTTTTGGTCTTTTTCTTTTTTTTTTCTTCTTTTTTTTATGTGCAACCCTGTCTTTTGCCTAGACCGCCCTTTTTTGGATTTTCAGCCTAGCTGGGCATTACTCTTTTTGCACCAAAAATTTTTTCTTCTTTTTTTTTTTTATGTGCAACCCTGTTTTCTGCCTAGACCGCCCTTTTTGGGTTTTCAGCCTAGCTGGGCATTACTCTTTTTGCACTAAAATTTTTTCTCTCTTTTTTTTTTTATGTGCAACCCTGTTTTCTGCCTTAGATCGCCCTTTTTGGGGTTTTCAGCCTAGCTGGGCATTACTCTTTTTGCACTACATATTTTTTCTTTTTTTTTTTATGTGCAGCCCTGTCTTTTGCCTAGACCGCCCTATTTGGGTTTTTAGCCTAGCTGGACATTACTCTTTTTGCACTAAAAAATTTTTTCTCCATTTTTTTATATTTTTTATTAAACATAATACCTAAGGAGCTTATCACCATTGACTGGGTGGATAAACGGATTGCCGTCCAGGCCTGCGAGCTTCATTGCTCCTCCCGATAATATCTTCTGCACCACATACGGGCCGATCCAAACGGGTTCCCACTTTCCCAAGGGGTTGTCTCTGGTGGGGGGCTTCACTTTCAGCACTAGGTCACCCTCTTTAATGTCCCTGGCCTTGACCTTTTTATCGAATGCCCTGGCCATTCGCCTCTGGTAGGCTCGGGTGTGCTCCATGGCTTTTAGCCTCCTTTCATCGAGTAGGGCCAACTCATCGTGCCAACTGCGCAGCCACACTACTTCATTGACACTCTTTTCCAGGAGGACCCTTAGTGATGGGATTTCCAACTCCACTGGCAACACTGATTCCATCCCGTAAGTTAGGGCAAAGGGAATTTCTCCCGTGGATGTTCTGACGGATGTTCTATAGCCCCAGAGTGCTAGATGTAGCTTCTCGAGCCAGTCACGACCACGGGTGGCCATTTTCCGGATAATCCGCTCGAGCGTCTTATTAGCGGCTTCTACGGCTCCATTGGTATGAGGCCTGTACGGGGACGATTTGTGGCGAGTGATTCTGAATTCTGACAGCAATCTATCGCAGTCCCCTTCGAAGTGCGACCCGTTATCAGAAATGACCTCATTGGGCACCCCGTATCTGCACATGATGTTGTTTTTGACAAACTGGGCCACTTTCTTGGAAGTGAGGATCTTGTAGGACTTGGTCTCTACCTACTTAGTGAAGTAGTCTACTGCCACCAACACGAACTCATGCCCTTTGCTTCCTGCAGGGACTATCTTCCCTATCACGTCAATACCCCAAGTTGCAAATGGCCAAGGAGTCGTCATGCAGTACAGGTCATGAGGTGGAAGATGGTTGAGGTTGGCGAACCGTTGGCATTTTTCGCACGCTCGGACATGCTGGACACAGTCTGCTTCCATGGAAATCCAGTAGTAGCCCATTCTGAGGATCACTTGCATCAATGCTCTGGCATTCATATGTGGACCGCAGGGACCATTGTGGACTTCGGTCATTAATTCTCTGGCCTTTTCTTGGGTGATACATAGGAGGAGTGGTCCTTGGTACCGTTTCTCGTACAGGTCGCCCCCTAGGATGACATAGTGAGAGGCTAACTGTTTCAGGGCTTGCAAGCTCTCGGCTTTGATGCCTTCCTTTGGTCTACCTTCTTCATCTTTGAAAGCTGATTCCCCATCCTTGAGAAACTGATAAATCTGACTGTACCAGGGTTCTTTGACAGGCTCGGGTCCCAAGTCTATTTCACAATAAAAAGTCGGGGCTTCTCTTCTACCCACTCTTAATGGTTTTATGGCCTTTCCCTCGGGGATCTCTACCAGTGAGGCTAGAGTAGCTAAGGCATCTGCGAATCTGTTCTTATCCCTTGGCAGGTAATGGAAAGTCACTTCTACGAGCTCGATCCAACTCTTTCATGTAGGCATGATACCTCAGAAGGTTAGGATCCACAGTCTTCCACTTGTTGGAGACCTGGTTGATGATCAGGGCTGAGTCTCCATAGACCTCGATCTCCTTGACGTTCCTTTCTAAGGCAACCTCTAAACCAGCAATGCAAGCTTCATACTCGGCGACATTGTTCGTGGCAGGGAAGTTCAACTTTATGGCTATTGGCGTGTGCTTATCTTTCGGATCGACCAGTAGCATTCCTACGCCATTTCCTCTTTTGTTAGAAGCTCCATCAAAGAAAAGCTGCCATCAGTTCTCAGGCTCAACTACGAAGATCCCTTCATCTAGGAATTGGGGTTCAGGCCCGCGGTCCTCATTGCTAGGGAAGTTTGCCAGATGGTCTGACAGCGCTTGACCCTTGATTGCCTTCCTCGTCACATAGTTGATGTCATACTCAGCTAAGAAGAACGACCACTTTGCTAGACGCATCGAAAGGGAAGGCTTGTCGAAGATATACTTGATGAGGTCCATTTTTGAGACCAAGTTCACATAGTGGGCTTGCATGTAATGCTTCAGCTTACCAACTACCCAGACCAGTTCTGCACAAGTCTTTTCGCATGCTGAGTAATTGAGCTCACTTCCCTGCAGCTTCCGGCTGACAAAGTAAATGGCGTTCTCTACCCGAAAGTCCTTCTTCTCCTGAGCAAGCATAGCCCCAACTGCCGTATCAGTGACAGTGAGATAGAGCAGAAGAGGTTTCTGTCTATGTGGGGGACATAGCACCAGAGGATGTACTAGGTACGCCTTGATGGTCAAAGACATCCTGGCATTCTTCGGTCCATTCTGTGTCTGTATTCTTCTTCATGAGCTTGAAGATGGCCTCGCACATGGTGGTCAACTGGTTGATAAAACGGCTGATGTACTGTAATTTACCCATAAAACTTTTGACTTCTGTCTGGGTTCGAGGTGGCCTCATGTCCATAATGGCCTTGATCTTTCGAGGATCGACTTCAATACCTCGCTTCGTGACCATATACCCAATCACTTTTCCCCTTGTCACTCCAAAGGTGCATTTGGCAGGGTTTAGTCTCATGGAATGCTGTCTCAACCTCTCAAAGAACTTTCGCAGGTCGACAAAGTGCTGTCCATCCTCACCTTTGGAATGGATTATCATGTCATCGACATAGACCTCAATTTCCTTGTGGATCATGTCGTGAAAGAGTGCGGTCGCTGCCCTCTGATATGTAGCCCCGGCATTCTTAAGCCCAAAAGGCATCACCGTATAGCAGTACGTTCCCCACGGCATGGTGAAGGCTGTCTTTTCCTGGTCCTCCTCGGCCATCTTGATCTGGTTGTAGACGGCAAAGCCATCAACGAAGGATTTGACTTTGTAGTTAGCAGTGGCGTCCACCAGAATGTCCATGTTTGGCAAGAGATAGTCGTCTTTGGGGCTGGCCTTGTTCAGATCCCAAAAATCTACGCAGCAGCGCACCTTCCCATTAGCCTTTGTCACAGTCACAATGTTGGACAACCATGTCGGATATTCAATGACTCGAATGAATCCTACCCGCAGTAGCTTCTCAATCTCTTCTTTGACCTGTAGAGACCATTCTGGCTTGATCTTTCTCAGTTTCTGATTTACTGGCTTGGCATCTGGTGCTAGAGGGATTTTGTGCTACACAATTGAACTGTCTAGCCCCGGCATATCTTTATATGACCATGCAAACACGTCCATGTATTCTCTGAGCAGATTGACCATTCTGTCCCGTTCAACCCCCTGGAAGAAGTTCCCAATCTGTATCTCTTTAGGTTCCTCGATAGTACCCAAGTTAACACTTGTCAAAACCTTCTCGGCAGCTTGGGCCCGGTTTTCCTCTTTGTCTGTATCCTGCTTAAATATTTCTTTAATGTATTGTTCATTTAGTGTTTTTGCATCTTGTTAAAATGATTCATTATTAACTGTTGTTAAGTTATTAGTTAATTTATCATTTGTTAAGTTGGCAATAAGGGGATACTCAGAAAGATCTGTCATTTCATTCAAAGCGAAAGGAAAGATGACATTGGCTACATATTCATAATCCTCAGGTGTGAGGCCTTCGGATGACTCGGAGGACTGGAATTCAAAGACTCCTGACTCACATGACTCTTGACCCTAACGACTCTGGACCCTACACTACTTATTGACTCGAAGTGTTTGACACAGGTTGGACTGGGGTTTACTCTTTCCTGCTGTTGCCCTGGGGAGTAGCAGTCTTGTCAGCATTCCCATTCTGCTGTGCATCCTGCGAACCTTCAATGCCTTTGCTGACATCATTCCCATGGGGGATGTTCGGCTGATCTGGCGCAATCTCCTTTCTGAATCTGATCACATCCATTTGTACCTCTGGGGTAATGGGACCAGTTGTACTTTCGGCATCCGAGGGACAACTTTCATCATCAAAGTCTTCTGGCTCGTCCTCTCTTCTTTCTACATTCTCCCAAACAGGGGGTTGGGACTGATCTTAATGAACAGTAAGAGCCATCACGAACACATTATGCTCACCGTGAGTGATGAAGGGTTCCGGAGAGACTTCCATCATCATAGCTTGGCTTACTTCTGCCTCACAATCTTCGTAAGTGAATTTTCCTTCGGTAATCTTGACTATGGTCACTGGTTTGAGATCACAAAAGAGAGGTCTGGCCTTGACAACATTAACGAAGTCGGTTCCTATTATAGGCCCAAATTGTCCTTCCATGGCGGAGGCATCAATCAGATCTTTCCACTCTCCTTGCAATTCAGCATAAGGAACATTGAATTCCAGGATGTCTATGATCTTTGGACTCCCAAAACCAGCTGTATTTGTCTCTCCAAACTCAATCATATTGACTCGATTATTGGCAGGAAGAGGATTCTTGACTACATTGGGACCCCGAGGTGTTTCAAGCTTGCCTTCTTCAATCAGGCGAGAGATCAGGAATTTCAGGTAAGTACAATCATTGGTGTTATGCCCATGATATTTGTGAAAGCGGAAGTGCTTGGTTTCATCCATTCTAACACTAGGGTTCTTCGGTTTCCAATTTTCCAAAGGTCTAATGAGTCCTTCGGCCACCAAACCATCGAATACTTTCTCCAGTGGCATTCCAAAATCTTCGGCAGTATAGAAACGAGGCCTTGGCTTCACAACGGCTTGACCTGAACCTTGTCCAACTTTCTCATTCTGGATATAATTGACCACGCCAACTGTTTCTTTTCCCTTTACAGTGACGGCTGTGGCATTTGAGACTGGTGCTCTATACCGGTAATAGTTGCCTGTCCCTGTGACCGGAGCCATGTTGAAGGCATTTTCAAACTTGGTGCCGGCATTCACCATCGCCCGAAGGTCAGGATAATAATAATTGCCAATTTGGACCCTTAACTGAGGTTTCAAACAGGACTGGAAGATCTCCATCTGTTCCTCTTCATTCAACGGGGTCATCATTTGACTAAGTTTCCAATTCCACCTCTTGTAGAACTCACTTACTGGCTCGTCTGGGCGCTAGAGAGTGCCTTGTAGGTCATTCCTGCTGGTTTCCCAATTCAAGTTAGCCTTGTACTTTTCCATGAACGCTTCCTTGATCTGGTCCCATGTGGCTCAGGCCTCTGGCTTCACATGCAGGAACCACCTAAGAGCTGACCCTTTAACGATAGTTGGAAGTGATCGGCCATTTGCTGATACGTACAATCCTTAGCCCTCATGGCAAGGAGGTAGCTTTCAATATGAGTCCGAGGGCAATCTGTGCCGTTGAACTTTTCAATCTCGGGCATTCAAAATTTTGGAGGAAGAGGGACAATTTTGCTGGGATCAGTGATCTGGTATGCTTCCTTCTTGGTGCTCAGTTCCCCGAACTTTTCTTGCATGGACTTAACTTGTTCCATCAGCCAAGTCATGTTGGGGTCAGGTGACGATTTTGGATTGTTCGATTCTGAAGCAGGCTTATCAGATTTGGGTGGCAGGACAGTGGGTGGCACATTGGTAGCTGGTATCATGGCTTGGGAATCTTTCGAAGGGAAGTAAGTGCAAACTTGACCTGGTCCCGTGTTTCCGTGAGGCTGGTCGGAGGCATAGGAATTAGGCTCATAGTTACCAGAGTAAGGAAAGGAATAAGGAACCTCGTGGGGTCCTGTTGGCAAGGTTGGAGGTGGGAGATCTGTCGTGGCAGGGCATAGGCTAAAGAGATCATTGGATTGATTCTGAGGCCTGGAGATTGCCTGAGATAGCCCAAAGTGAGGAGGGGGAGCGAATCCCATAGGATAGTGAAGAGACTGAGTAACTGGAATAGCCGTGGCAGTTGCTCTCTGTTGGTAGGGAACAATGTTGGGTCTTATCTGAGGAGGCGAGGGTGTTGGGACCCTGATGGCCTGTGATGTTGGAAAGAACTGAAAAGGGGTAGTCCTTGGTAAGGGATCATATGTGGATGGAGGAGAGCATTGGTTATAGGCTGGGGGAGCTGAGATGGCTGCTTCTGGAGTCTCATCTTCTACCATAACCAGGGAACCGTTGGACTCAACCACTATCTGAACCCCATGACGACAGAGCGCATAATTGAGCATGGCCTGCTGTTCCTCATGGAACTTACGACTGTTTTCCAAGGCTAAGGCTAGCTCTTCTTCCCTAGTCATCTGGTTACCCAAACCACTGCTGTTTTCTGTCAAATCTGCCATTCTGACTCTCTGGGCTGACAAAACTGAGGATTCTGGCGAGCTATCTGAGAATTCTGCACTGACAAGCCGCTGACCCGGTATTCTCACCCATTTCTTTCTCGCTGCGGGAAAGGGATAGGCAAGGTTTAGACTCTAGGGTAGGTGTTTAGGCTGAAGGCTCAGGCAATATGCAAATTAAGAATCTTCCAGTTTAGTTAAAACGGTGTCTTTTATTAATTTCTATTTGGTTGAAAAATGGGTTGCCCTTCTTTTTCGCAACTACTCTAGCTCCTGGATCAGTGGGTTCCGTCACTACGTCTATAAGCCCTTCATATTCCACCTGTATTTCGACCTCCCAGGGTGGACAGCCCCGGGTGAGGGTCCTATAGGGCACGCGGATCCCACCGAATGAGAGAGAAGAACGCTTCTAATGGGTCTAGTGGGTCATAGGAACTTTTAACGCGCGAGCGATGCGGATTATAGTCAAGGCAATGCCGGGAAAGTCTCGTCTGTCAGCCTTAACGAAATTTTGGCAGAGTTTCGCTTGCGCGATTGACGTTTTGACTTTTTGGCATTGTCCAAGAAGATAATAGGCATGGGTCGGGCGATAAAAGCCGGATGACACAGCGTCACATTGAACTTTGTTGCATACGTTGTGCGAGTCAAAGTCAAAGTCAATATCGGGACAAGATCTTGCCAATTTTTCCTTGTCGAAATTTCGGCAGAGCTTCGCTTGCGCGAAAGATCTTTTGATTTTTCGGCACGGACTCAGGCTTGACTATTACGTATCCCGTGCGGGTCAAAGTCAAAGTCAACGCCGGAGTCAAGATTCTGCCAATTTTCCTAGGCGGAATTTCGGTAGAGTTTCGCTTGCGCGAAGGATCTCGACTCTCGTCATGGGCTAAGGTTTGACCTTTACGGGGATATGCAACTGGGCTATATGACACGGTCTAGACCAAAAACCAACCAAAAGTCACGGTTTTGAAATGTGTGACATGGACCGTGTATTGGTCGACACTGGCTGCCATGGGGAGTTTGGGATGATTTCGTGTGCGCCCGGGAGCATCGTAATGCTGTCCGTGACTACAGCTGAACAACCACCCCGGGTTAAAGGGACGTACGTGCAAATTTTACAGGATATATAAGGTGCGCGTAGTGTGCGGCCTCCTAAAAATGTTCCTTTTTGAGTTAAAACGAAAATTTTCAAAAATGTGTTTTAAAGAAATGATTTTCGGGACGGAGGAAATGCAGCAAGTAAGCACGTAAATTTTGTGGAGCCCGGTCAGTCTTGGAACTGAATAGCCCCAAACTGCCAAGGCTACCAGATTAACCTCAAATTTTGTCCTGGTGGAATTGCCAATGAAGCCGACCGACTAGGATCCAAGGAGAATCAAGCCATACGGCTGCATCAATCAATTTTCCAGGTTTCATTTTCTTTCATTTGCAGGTTGTTTCCCCAAGCATTTTGGCACCTTTTCAGCTCCAGAAAGCTTCCTATTTGAATGTGCACAATCCGAAGAACCAACAATGCATGCAATGCAATGCAAGAAAAAGAAGGCAAGCATGAGAATCGGATCCGCGGCGGAAAGCTAACCCACTCAAATAATCTTTTCTCTTTTTTTCGAAAAAGGATACCGGTACGTGGTTTTGTTAGACCATAGTTTATCCCAGACTCGTGTTAGGAGGCGATAACAGGAAGTTTAATGGTTTCCACCTATATACCAAGTATCATTTTTTTTATTTTATAAATGAAAGCTTTTTTTTGGTTCATTCCCCAGCGGAGTCGCCAAACTGTGAATGTGGTGCCCAAGATCGCGGCTCTTATTTTATTTTATTTTTGTGTTTGGAACCGCTTTCTCGTGTAAGGGGATAACCGCCTCACATCGGTTTGGAAACATCCGGTTTAAATTGAAAAACGGAGTCGCCACGCCATTTTAATTTTCTCAAAACTTTGAAAAAAAGGATTTGGGTCCGGAGGTTAAGTTACCCCTTGGGAAGAACGGATCGACGTTCACCCAAGGAGCCTTGCCGAAGCAAGTCTTCCAAGATCCGATTTTCATGCTTGCCTTTGTGTTTTCGTATGTGGGATGTGTTTTTAATAGGGGAGGGAATGTGCCAAGTAGTCTTCCGGATGTATAAACCATGAATTGGTTATCGCTCGGGATTCCTTGAATTTTGATATGTTCGGAACATTGGTCCCGATCTCATCTTGGACTTATGATCATCATTATGAGACCTTGGGTCACATGTGATCAAGATAGGGACACCTTTTTTATAGTCCAAGGATGAGACTCTTTAGAAAGGAAGGACCTTTGCCCATTGTTGGTCCCAAAGGTGGCAACAAGGGTGAAAATACAGCTAGAGGGGGGGTGAATAGCTGTTACAAATTTATCGCCATGTTTTAAAAACAAAACCTCTAATGCTTACTAAACCTCTTGCAGTTGATAATACACTGCAAGTAGACTTGTAAAATGCACAGCGGAATATTTAAGTTGCAAAGCGGTTTGATAGAGGCGGTTTGTAAAGCGGTTTCGGTGGTGCGGTTTTGATAATTGCAGTTTTACAAACACGTGTATTTTTGACAATGTTAACTCCAAACACTATTTCACAATAATGGATAACTAAAATAAGATCAAACTGAGACAGAGATAAATAATTAGTAATCACAAGAAATATAAATGCAGAAAGTAAGAACACGTGATTTGGAGTGGTTCAATCGATAAACGATCTACGTCCACTACCAAGATGGTTAGTCTTGGATTTTCAAGAGTGATTTTACTATGAGTATGAGAAATTACAAGTTACAAAGATCAATACTCAAATCTAAAATCTATTCTATGAAGATCAAATCCTAAGACTATAACCAGTGTATCTCAAGTGATTAATCTATGTGATTAAACAAGTGAGGTGTGTGTGTGAGAACAAGATCAAGGCGAGAACAAGATCAAGGCTCTTTAAATCTGTGAGATGTAGAGCTCAATGATTCTTGAATGTGTTAAGGCTTGATTTCTGGGCTGGGAAATATTTCTTGAAGGTTGAAGATGAAGATTCAAAGGTTTGAATAATTTCTGGGCAGAGCTTCAGCTTCTATGAACACAGCACTTCTCAATTTTTCAAGCAATCTTCAAATGGTGAAGATTAGGGGTATTTATACCCAAGCATCTCAAATATAGCTGTTGGATACAGCTGTTGTAAGTAAAGTACTTGATGCTTTCCCATTGGTCCACAGCAACCACTTTTGTCCTTTGGTACAGCTTCTGCAGATAAAGCTGATCAGGCTCCAGCTGCAAGCAATGAGGTTAGGACACCTGTCACCTTTTCAAGATCCTTGCAGATCTTCTCTGACATTGAATCACGTGACAAGATTTATTGGTTGACTTTTGATATTGCTGACGTGGATTCCAACGGTAAAAAGTGGTTCACTTCAAGTCTTCAATCATTGGATGCGGTTGGTGTAGAGCGGTTGATGATGTGCGGTTGAATACACCAGAAGGTTTGCAAAGAGCGGTTGGTGATGAATTGCATAGGTGCGGTTCACCAAGCGATTTGCACTGAGGTAGTTCAAGGAGCAGATTCAAGAAGGAATTCAACATGCGGTTTGCATGTGCGGTTTTGAAAGGCGGTTTTGAAACTGCTGAACTGCAACTCTCTAATCCAATGAGTCTTGTGCCAGTCTTCAAGCCTAAATTTAACCTATTCTATAAAATGGACTTAGCTAAAAAATTGAATTCTAAACTTCATTACATAGGGTCCTAAAGTCCTTAAAATAGACAGGAGGTTATGGTATCAATCAAATCTAATACAAAATAGGAGGGTTAAAACATGCATACCCAACAATCTCCCCCTATTTGATTGATGTCATTACCTACTATAACTAAAGCAAACATTGTACTTGGTAAAAACATGTCCATAAGAATTAACATGGTAATTCATGTCCCAAGTCAATGCACACACTTAGCTTAAGCTATAGATTTATATACTATCTGAAAGATAAACCTTTACAATATGGAAAGTATAGAAATGCATTCAGTGCACTTAAAAATATGAGTTTAAGTTCAAAAAGCGGTTTAAACTGAATGTTTAAACATCAATTCAAAAGAGTGATTTTTTAAGTTAGAAAATATTTGAATGAGGTTTAAGACCATAAGCGGTTTCATTGTTCTACAAACAAGCAGTTTGATATGAACAAGGTTTTGGAACCATGATGCAATTTCCATTAATTCCTAAGATGATTACAAGTACAGGAATGAAGGAAAATTACAAGGTTACAAAAACAAAAAGAAGTTGGACAGAAGAAAATACATGAAGTGCGGTCCAACAAAAAGGAGTTCAGCAAAAAGGAAAGGAATTACAGTGAAGAGCGGTCCTAGTGCTGACGCGGTTGCTGCTGATGATGCTGATGGCGCGGTTGATCATGACGCTGGTTCACCTCTTGATTTGGCACTTGCGGTCCTGAAGGTACGAAGGCTGAGCTTTCACCTACGATAATTCTTCTAAGAGCTCACGAGGTCTTCGGATTGTCTTCCTAAGGTGGTCTCAAGCTGTTCTAAGAGCGGTTGCGGATTGAGCGACGGTTGATCCTACAACATCAGCGATACGGTATTGGCGGCTACACTCTCTTTGATCTCGGTTGTGAAGCCTTCAATGCGAGGCTTTGAGAGAGTTGTAGAATGTGAAGATCTCATTACGAATGGCTATGGTTTGAGTAGATAGAGCATCTCTCAAGGGTTCCAAATCAACTGTCACATTCAGATTGGACTTCAATTCCTTGATGGAGTTGTCAAGCTTGAGGTTGAAGCCTGCCTTGAGGTTTTCAAACCTGAAAGAGATATCACCATCAAAATTGGTTACTTGCTCCTTGATACTATCTCCCACTATGTTAAGATCAACATTTATTCTGTCTTTGAGGGACTCCAGTTCATTAAATATTTTCAGCTGCAAGTCATCCAGAGCGGTTTGGGAAAGAGCGGCTGACGTTGAGGCTTGTTGCGGTTGGGTTTCTTGAAGGGTTTTCATGAAAGATATTAGTGCAGAGTTGGTGGACAAGACAAACTCATTTGAAATCTTAGAGAGCATCTCATTAAGTTGTGTCTTTGAAACAGCATCACCCATGGCTCTAAGCACTCCTCTGGCTAAGTCTTCTTTGAAGCCTTGAAAACACTCAGTAGCTGCGGTTTTGACAGCTTCAGCGGTTTGGGTTGTTGATGCGGTTTGAAATGTGGAAACTCTCTCCCCCTTAATGGCATCAATCAATTGGGCTTTCATGATTGCCAGTTCAGTGGTTTGAGAGTCCACTTTGGAAAGAAGGGTGCGGTTGGAGGCTTCTAGGGCTGAATTTGAGGCAGCCAGGGCAAGGTTGGATTTAGTCAGCTTCAGCATATGCCCTTGGTTTACAACCAACTGTGATTGAATCAGTTGGAGGGTGGATAGAATTTGAAGGTAGTCAGAAGGAGCGGTTGGAATGGATGGAATTTGGGTAACAGAGGGAGGCGGTTGAGATTGAGTTGGAGGAGCATTTTGAGATAATGGATTTAGAAGGGTTTGGAAAAGGCGGCTGGCTGGGACTGTAAAAGGTGAAGTGGTTGAGGGAGGTATAGGAAGTGTTTGGGGTAAAGTAGTAGGTGCAGTTGAGATTGGGATGGTAGGAATTGGTGCGGTTGAAATTGGTGCGGTTGGAGGAGGTGGAATGTTAGAAATAGGAATTCCAGAAGTGATGGGGTTGGAATTTGAGGAGGAACTGGTGGTGTGAAGTTCAACAGAAGGGGATTTCTGTTGAGGGGAATTTTGAGGAGGTGGAGTATGAACGTGGTTTGGAGAATTTTCAGGAGGAGGAGGAGGAGGTGAATTGACGCGATTAGGAGAAGGGGTTGGATCGCGGTTCAGATTAGAAATGGAGATGGCAGGAGTGTGATGAGAGTAAGGAGGTGATTGAGCGCGGTTGGAATGAGGAGGGAAATTTGAGCGGTTGGAACGTTGAGGTGAGGCGGTTGGGGTTCTGTTTTGGCTAGAGGAGGAATGAGATTTTGAAGGGGATTGGGATGATGAATGTGAAGTGGAATGAGAAGAAGGTGGAGAAGGAGTAGGTTGTTTGGAAACACGGTGCAAAAAGCGTTTGGGGCCTTTGATTGGGGTCCTTTTCTGGGCCAATTGTTTAAGTCTTTTTGGCTTCTCCACCTGAGCGGTTGCTGCTCTTTACGATTGAGGAGGAGAAGGCGGTTCAGGTGTAGGGGATTTGGCAGGGGATGAATGATGGGAATGGATAGGAGATTGAGCAGGAGAATGAGTAAGCGGTTGGGTTTGGGGCGGTTGAGAAGGAGGCGGTTGGGGAATAGGTTCTTTGGATTTTCCTTTAGCTGCACCCTTCTCAGTCATTTTTCTCTCTATATTTTCAATCTCTGCCTTGTAGAAGGCGGTCAGATCTTCATCAGACATCTTGGCCAAATTATCCTTAGTCTGTTTGGCCTTCTTAGCTTTAGCAACCAAAGGTGGAATGGTTGCATCTTCTTCTTCTTCTTCAGCAATCTCATCCAGAAGAGACATCTTATCTTTCCCTTTCTTACTGGGGCCAGCACCAGTTGCACCACGTGGTTGTGTAGGTGCGGTTCTGGTTGGCTTATGAAGTGGTTCTGCAGGAGTCTTCCTCTTCCTTGAAACTTTCTTCAAGGCCTTACCCAATGCTGTCACTGCGGTTGCAGGGGTCATTTCCACAAAATGTTCCTTGGGTTGAAAGGTATCAGCATCATAGAGGGCTCTATAGTCATCATTGCCAAATGAAAACCTGAAGTTATGGCAAGCCTTGAGCCCAAAGGATTCTTCAACTCCCCAATGATAGCAAATATCAGGAGTGGTAGTTCTCATATCTTCCAAGTGCTGATAGTTGGCAAAGATGGCGGTTAGCAATCTACCAAAAGGTCTCCATCTGGTATGCACATCCTTAGTCTTCAGCTGATAAGCATCAATGCTGCTGGCCAGCTCTCTCATCAAAATCTTGGGCCAATGGAGCTTCATGCCGTTGTAGATGGTACAGCAATATTGCCACTGCAGTGAGGTGAAGTTGTTGTGGTTCCCAGTCTTCCCACACACAGACTTCCCTACTAGATAGCAGAGATGGCTCATAAGCTCCCCAAAATCTCTCCTTGCCTTCTTCTTGTAGTAGCCAGATAAGGAATCCAGGGTTCCAGTAAGGGTTGAGCAGGTAGCATCCTGAACTTCCTGGGACACTTCAACTGGAGCACCAGACACATGGAAGTCATAGGTGCTTCTGATATCCAAGTAATCAATGGACACCTTGAATCCTTCAACAACTCCCACCAAACTGGGGATCTTCGTTCCATCTGAAAGCTCAGTTTCCCCACGCACTGAGGTTGCGTAGAATTGGTCAATGAAGAGGGGAATGGTGTAGGTTTGTTGTTTGTTGAAGAGGGGAAGGATTCCAGATTCTTGCATCTTCCTTATCAACTCTCTTCCAAGAGCATCAGACCGCAGTTCAGGTTCATTTATCTCCCAACCTGGTAAAAAATACTTGGTATTCCATTTCTCCTCTGAGGGAGGAAAACCTCTTGGAGTCAAGAACCTTGGTGAGGATATCAGAAATCTGGTTGTCTGTCCCCACGTACTCTAAATGGATATTCCTCTTCTCCACATGGTCTTTGAGGGAATGATACTTGATATCAATATGCTTGGTCTTGGAATGCATGACAGGGTTGTTGGAGACTGAAATTGTTGAAGTGTTCTCACACATGATAGGGAAATTTCCTTCATGGATTCCATAGTCTACCAACTGCTGCTTCATCCAAAGGATTTGACAGCAACAACTACCAGCAGCAATGTACTCAGCCTCTGTGGTTGACACAGAAACTGATGCTTGCTTCTTGCTGGCCCAAGCAACTAGTCTATTCCCGAGGAAATGACAAGTGCCACTAGTGCTTTTCCATCAATAGTACAAGGCTGCATAATGCATCCGAATAACCTACAAGATCGAAGTTCGAATCTTTGGAATACCAAAGTCCAAGGTTAGTGGTTCTAGATAAATAGCGGATTATACGCTTGACTGCAATAAGATGTGCTTCTCTAGGATCTGCTTGATAGTGTGCACATACACAGACACTAAACATGATATCGGGCCTACTAGCAGTTAAATAAAGTAATGAGCCGATCATACCTCGATATAAAGTTTGATCAACTTTCTTACCTTTGATATCTTTATCTAGCTTATTGCCAGTGGCCATTGGAGTATCATATGCTTTAGCATTTTCTAATCCAAACTTCTTTATTAGCTCCTTGGTGTATTTGGCTTGGCTGAGGAAAATACCTTCTTCGCATTGCTTGATTTGAAGCCTGAGGAAGAATGTTAATTCTCCCATCATGCTCATCTCAAACTGCTTTTCATTAGCTTCTCGAAACGCTTACAAAGTAACTCGTTAGTAGAACCAAAAATGATATCATCAACATATATTTGAACAAGTAAAGTATGATCATTGTATTTGGCAATAAAAAGAGTTGTATCGATTTTACCGCGTTTAAAACCTTTTTCTAGTAAAAATTTAGAAAGAGTCTCATACCATGCCCTTGGAGCTTGCTTAAGTCCATACAAAGCTTTCTGGAGTTTGTAGACATGATTTGGAAATTTGGAGTCTTCAAATCCAGGCGGTTGGGCAACATACATGGTCTCTTGCAGTTCACCGTTTAGGAAAGCACTCTTTACGTCCATTTGATATAGCTTGAAGCGCTTGAAAGAGGCGTAGGCTAAGAAGATTCTGATAGCTTCCAATCTTGCAACTGGAGCAAAGGTTTCATCATAATCGATTCCTTCTTCTTGCCTATATCCTTGTGCAACCAACCTTGCTTTATTCCTAGTGATGCTTCCATTCTCGTCCATCTTATTCCTAAATACCCACTTAGTTCCTATCACTCCTTGAACCTGAGGTCTAGGCACTAAAGTCCAGACCTTGCATCTTTCAAACTGGTTGAGTTCATCTTGCATAGCAACGACCCAACTGGAATCTTGGAATGCTTCATCAATCTTCTTGGGTTCAATTTGAGATATCAAGGAAGTATGCTCGTCATAGTTCAATCTCCTTGTTTGAACACCGGAAAATAGATCACCAATCACATTAGAGAGAGGGTGACTGCTGACTTCACGAACCTCCGGGGGTAAGTCTGGTTGGACAGAGGTTTGCTGATGATCTTCAATTGGAACGTCGTTAGATCTTTCAGCGAAGTCATGGAAGGTAAGTTGACGAAGAGGTTTTATAAGCTGGATAGGGGAATTCTCAACTTCTCCTTTCCTAGGAGTTGCATCTGGAGTAGGAACTTCAGGTGCGGTTTCAAATCTGCGGTTTGAGGGAATTTCAGTTGAGGGTGCTGTATTTTGCGGTTGAGGTTCAGGTGCGGTTTGAGAGGGTTCACCTGTTTCATTATGCTCAACAAAATCATCAGCAACATTTGGAGCCAAATGTGGCTCAAGGAGAGAATGCTCATCAAAAGTAACATGGACAGACTCAACTATTTTTAAACTAGTTTTATTGAAAACACGAAAAGCTTTTGAATGTTTAGCATACCCAACAAAAATACCTTCGTCGGCCTTGGCTCCGAATTTACCTCTATTTTCTCTTCCGTTGTAGAGGACAAAACATTTGCAGCCAAAGATCTTAAAGAATGCAATGTTGGGGGTTCTTCCTCGCCAAAGCTCATAGGGAGTCTTGTTATAGGTTTTGTTGATGAGGGAGCGATTCTGAGTGAAGCATCTTTGTGTTGATTGCTTCGGCCCAAAAATGCGAGGTAGCTTCGCCGAGATATCATTGTCTTTCCAGCCTCAATCAACGTCCTATTCTTCCTTTCCACAACCCCATTTTGTTGTGGAACACCAGCAGTTGAGAAATTGTGATCAATCCCATGGTCATCACAATACTGAGCAACACCGTTGTTCTTGAATTCTGTTCCATTATCTGATCGAACACTAACGATGTCGTCTTCTTTTTGTGTTTGGAGCCGTCTAAAAAGTGCGGTGAGAATATCATAGCAATCATCTTTGGAAATCATCATCTCAACCCACGTATATCTTGAATAATCATCCACCACCACTAAGGTATATCTATTTCCTCCAATGCTGGCAGTGGTTACGATCCAAACAAATCTATGTGAAGCAGTTGTAAGCATCTTGAAGTTGATGGAGCGGTCTTGCTGGTGAAAGACGACGCGGACTGCTTACCAAGCTGGCATGCACTACATTTCTCTGGATGGTGGTCAGCCACTTTAGGTAAACCACGAACGAGGTTTTCCCTACCAATCTTTGCAAGATACTTGAAGTTCAAGTGGCTCAACCTCTTGTGCCAAAGCCAACTATTTTCGCTCACATTCTTAGCTACAAAACAGAGATTAGTAATACTAGATGCAGAATTTAGATTAATAATGTAAATATTACTCTTACGAATCCCTGTGAGTAGGGTGACTCCGGAAATGCTATCTTTGATAAAGCAATTTGATGACGTGAAGTTGCAAAGCATTCCTTTGTCGCAGAATTGAGAAATTGAAAGAAGGTTGTGCTTGAGTCCTTCAACAAGAGAAACCTTCTCAATAGTTAGGTTTCCTCTCCTTATAACACCATATCCAATGGTCTTGCCTTTGTTGTTGTCACCAAAGGTTACAGACGGACCACTTGCTTCAATGACATCTTCTAGTAATGATCTATCTCCAGTCATATGTCTTGAGCAGCCACTGTCAAGATACCATTCATTTTCCTTGGAGTGACCAGCCATGAAGCAGAGGACCTGAAATGTAAACATTAAGAATGAGGTCCCCTTTTATTCCTTCGGTCCTGAAGTTATCAACCCTTCACGACCCACACCTGTTTGACAGAAGGAGGTTTACTCTTCCTGGCATTGGATGTGAACCGCAAAAGGCATTCTGCAGCCTTGTGACCTAAACCATCACACACAGAACATTTATAAAAGCTATAAGCATCATGAGATTTTACTACCTCCTTACTCTTCTTAGGAGTTGCATGCGGTTTGGGAGGCGCGGTTTCAGGCTTAACAAAGGGAACTGGCTTTAGTTTGACCACATATTTTCTGGGAGCGCTCTTATTGCTTTTAAAGGAAGGTCAACCGGTCGAAGAAGAGGCGCGGTCAGACTTGCGGTTGCCAACATCTCTAGTTCCACCAGAAGCGGTTTTAGGGATGCGGCCAACTCCATATGCCATTTCCTCTGAAGCTACACTCTCAGAATCCTTTGGCTTCATCTGAGAGTTCTTCCCATATTGCTTCCCTTTTGGGTAGACATAATTAATTTATTGTCCTTTACCCTTACCTTTAGCATGCTTCCCCTTAGGAATTTCTTTAGTTAGTTTCAAAATTTCCTCATCCTTTTCACTGCAGGATGCACACTTCTCTTCTTCAGCAGATCCAAATCCTATACCCTCAGTAACTCCACTGGGTAATTGGGTATCTATGATTTTTTCTGCATAAGATTTTGACTTGAGCCACCCATCAATAATTTTTTGACGATCGTTGAGTTGGGTGACCAGGTCATCATTCCGGAGTTGAAGTGCAGCAACCTTAGTTTCAAGGATGCGGTTTTGATCAGCAAGAGGAGTCATCTTTTTTATTTGGTCCTTAAGATTTGAAATTTCGGACCTCATCATTGTTTTCTCCGTCTTGTACAGATTAAGTTCATCATGAGCTAAGCTTAAGGCTTTCTTAAGATTAGAGAATTGATGGATCACCATTTCAGCTTCCTTAAACATCTTTTCGTGTTCCGAGGGAGAAACTTCTTCCACCACCTTTTTCAAAACTTTCTTATTTGGAATTGCTTTTGATGGTGGAGCATTTTTAGAAGAGAAAATTGGACGAGAATACGAACAATTTCCTATCTTAACGCTAGGAGTAAGTTTGACATCATCATCCAACTTAAAATTTGGAAGTTTTGCAGAAACCTCTTTTTCCTCCATATCTTGCAACTCAAATGACTCGAGAATCGACTCATCGGAAGCATCTGCAACTAAGCAGAGATTAACCTCTTCGGTTTCTTTGTCACTTCCATCATCAGAATCTGTTTCAATCCAAGTTGCTAATTCCTTGGAATTCTCTTCCTCCTCAGCAACCATTCCCTTGCGACGAGAAAATTTTGCAGGAGAAGTTTTCTTTTTCAAGTATTCGTATTTGGGCTGTGGACACTCAGATGCAAAGTGACCAGGTTTTCTACAATTGTAGCAAACTAGATCACTCTTTTTCTTTGTATCTCCAGCCTTAGAAAATGTTGCTGGAGGTTTGCCTTTTGAAAAAGTTTTTGTAAAAGGTTTTGAGGATTTTCTAAACTTTTGAAATCTTTTTACAAACATGGCAAAATCATCATCATCCATCTCAATGAGTGATGAGGTTGATATGGATGGATCTGCAGTTTGATTGGATGTAGATGGTTTCTCCTCTTGTTCCACTACAGACATAGAAAGCGATTTGGTTTTCCCTTCAATCTCTTCAATATGATTTAATTTAAGCTCATAGACTCTAAGGTTTGCATACAAGTTACTTAACGACCAAGTATTCAAAACTTTTGAGTCTTCTAGAGAGGTAGCCTTATTTACCCATCTAGAACCTAAAGCAGCGAGGAAAGTCATATTGATTTCCTTATCGGTTAAAGTTTTGCCAAGAGATCTACAAGCATTAACTACCTCAACATAGCGATCGTAGGTTTGACGCAAGGTTTCGTTGGGTTTTCTATTGAAGTTGTTGTAGGATCTTTCAACAGCATATAATTTGCTTTCCTTACATTCGTCATCACCTTCGAGGTAGCTCTCTATGGCATCCCACATCTGCTTTGCGGTTTTGAGATACATCACTTTCTAAAGAGTTGAAACAGGGAGGGTTCCAGAAATGATGTGTCTAGCCTTGATGTCCAAGGCAACTAATCTCTTCTCTTCATCCGACCACTCTTCTTTTGGCTTTTTGACCTCTGGAGTTTCAGCATTGGTGGTTGCATCAGTGTTGGCCTTCATTGGAATCCATGGCCCATTGACTACACACTCCACCAGCATCTCATCTATAGTTTCCAAATGAATAAGCATTCGGCACTTCCAGATGTCAAAGTGGTCTTCGTCCAAGATTGGAATGTGTGAATAGTTAACAGTTGTCATTGTCTTTGAGTTTGCCATATTGAATCGGCACACAAGCTGTTAAGCTTGAAAAACAGTGGTTTTAAAATGTGTTAGCTCTGATACCACTTGTTGATCCCAAAGGTGGCAACAAGGGTGAAAATACAGCTAGAGGGGGGGTGAATAGCTGTTACAAATTTTTCGCCCTCTTCTAAAAACTAAACCTCTAATGCTTACTAAACCTCTTGCAGTTGATAATACACTGCAAGTAGACTTGTAAAATGCACAGCGGAATATTTAAGTTGCAAAGCGGTTTGATAGAGGCGGTTTGTAAAGCGGTTTTGGTGGTGTGGTTTTGATAATTGCAGTTTTACAAACACGTGTATTTTTGACAATGTTAACTCCAAACACTATTTCACAATAATGGATAACTAAAATAAGATCAAACAGAGACAGAGATAAATAATTAGTAATCACAAGAAATATAAATGCATAAGTAAGAACACGTGATTTGGAGTGGTTCAATCGATAAACGAACAACGTCCACTACCAAGATGGTTAGTCTTGGATTTTCAAGAGTGATTTTACTATGAGTATGAGAAATTACAAGTTACAAAGATCAATACTCAAATCTAAAATCTATTCTATGAAGATCAAATCCTAAGACTATAACCACTGTATCTCAAGTGATTAATCTATGTGATTAAACAAGTGAGGTGTGTGTGTGAGAACAAGATCAAGGCTCTTTAAATCTGTGAGATGTAGAGCTCAATGATTCTTGAATGTGTTAAGGCTTGATTTCTGGGCTGGGAAATATTTCTTGAAGGTTGAAGATGAAGATTCAAAGGTTTGAATAATTTCTGGGCAGAGCTTCAGCTTCTATGAACACAGCACTTCTCAATTTTTCAAGCAATCTTCAAATGGTGAAGATTAGGGGTATTTATACCCAAGCATCTCAAATATAGCCATTGGATACAGCTGTTGTAAGTACAGTACTTGATGCTTTCCCATTGGTCCAATGAACCACTTTTGTCCTTTGACAAGCTGCTGCAGATAAAGGCGATCGAGGCTCAGTTTGCAAGCAATGAGGTTAGGACACCTGTCACCTTTTCAAGATCCTTGCAGATCTTCTCTGACATTAAATCACGTGACAAGATTTAGTGGTTGACTTTTGATATTGCAGACGTGGATTCCAACGGTAAAAAGTGGTTCACTTCAAGTCTTCAATCATTGGATGCGGTTGGTGTAGAGCGGTTGATGATGTGCGGTTGAATACACCAAGAGGTTTGCAAAGAGCGGTTGGTGATGAATTGCATAGGTGCGGTTCACCAAGCGGTTTGCACTGAGGTAGTTCAAGGAGCAGATTCAAGAAGGAATTCAACATGCGGTTTGCATGTGCGGTTTTGAAGGGCGGTTTTGAAACTGCTGAATTGCAACTCTCCAATCCAATGAGTCTTGTGCCAGTCTTCAAGCCTAAATTTAACCTATTCTATAAAATGGACTTAGCTAAAAAATTGAAGTCTAAACTTCATTACATAGGGTCCTAAAGTCCTTAAAATAGACAGGAGGTTATGGTATCAATCAAATCTAATACAAAATAGGAGGGTTAAAACATGCATACTCAACACCCATCAATCCTATATCTTGAGACGATTTGAGCTTAGTCGGTACATTTATGCTCGTCTGAAGTGATAATCGGAGATGTAGGGGCTCAAGTTTATCCTTTTCTAAAGGGATTTCCGGCTATGACATCTTTATGTGGAGGAAATGATGTAAAGATAGGACCTTTACACCATTACACTCCAAGAGATGCTTCAAGTACCAAAGGGGACTAAAGGAGGGGTATAAAGATTGGATATTTATACTCATCCTATGCCTTTTTGTGCCTTTTTAAGGTCACTAGGCAATCCTTGGAGAGTGATCCAACCATGAGGGACATGGGGAATGCATTTTAAAGTAAAGATGACATTTTTACACTAACATATGTAATGAACATGATGCAAGCTAAGACTAGAAATGTAAAGGAAGGACCTTTATGGCTTTCCTATGTCCTTAAAAAACCATTTAGAAGGACAATCCTTGGAAGCAAGGTCTATGGAAAGGGGGATGATATTCATGAATAAAAATGACATTTTTAATGTAAAAGATGACATTTTTATATGCAAAGGATGCTATTTTCACATCATCATGTGAGAGATCCACCCTAGAACAAGCCATTTGAGGTCTTATTGTTCATCCTTGGGATGGATCTTCCATGAATCCCATGTGAAAGGGGAATGGGGATATTATGATCTACATGACTAAAGATTTGATTTTTATAGCAATAGATCAAATATCAAGCAAGTAGATGACAATATAAGTAACAAAGATCAATATAGCAAGTATGACAAGTATATTTTAAAGAGAGGAGGAGGAGAGGTTACCAATGGTGGTGTTCCTCTATCTCCTTGAAGATTGCCTAAGGAAGGATCAACTTTGGAGAGGTTTTGGAGAGAAGGGAGGTGATTTTGGGAGCTCTCAGCTTTCTGGAATTTCGTGGATGTATTTTGACAGAGTAACAGTGCCAAAAACTGTATAATAAAATGGGTAGAGGAGGCCTCTATTTATAGGCACTCTGGTGATGGCTAATGAAGCCGTGCGGCTGTAACCCCCAGCTAATGAAGCCGTGCGGTCTTATCCATTAGTGACTCAGCCTATTTCTTGAACCATGCAAGGTGGCCTTCTAGAAGGTATTTTCTAGCGAGGGAATACGTGGAATTTTAATTCCTAACAAGTCCTTCACCCCTCAGAAGGTTTGGGAAAGTTCCGGAGCTGCCCCTGAACTTTAGGAAAGTCCGGGAAATTGCCGAAAAACTTAACCGGAAGGCATGAGCCAGATTAGGGTACTTACAGTGACGACACAAGTTGTCACGTGACAACATATGTTGTCGCGTGGCACAATGTGACCATAACTGTTTCTGGCGCCAAATTGCTACTTCTGAAACATTCTGAGATAATTCCTTAAAGGTCCAAAGCAATTAATTCCCTGTAGGTCTTTCTGTACATAAAAATGACTTAATCGCACTTTCTTCTCAAAAACTTACAAAAAGTTTCCGGAAGTCTCGAAATGGACCAGGAATTTACCAAAATGCCCCTAGTGCAATTTTATCATATTGAAATGCACCTAAAAAGAGTCGCGAATTGGATTGGCATACTTACAACCCTACAGTAAGAGTAGTGAAAGGGCTAGTGACTTATTGGGCTTAATACATACTGATGTATGCGGACCAATGAGCACCATTGCTAGGGGAGGATTTCGGTATTTCATTACATTCACCGATGACTTATCTAGATATGGCTATGTCTATCTAATGAAGTCCAAAAGTGAATCGTTTGAGATGTTTAGAACATTTCAAAATTAAGTACAAAATCAAATTGGCAAAACTATTAAAGCACTTCGATCCGATCGTGGTGGAGAATATTTGAGCCAAGAGTTTGACAATCATCTCAAAAACTGTGGAATTGTTTCAGAGTTGACTCCACCCGGAACACCACAATGGAATGGTGTATCCGAGAGGAGGAATAGAACCCTATTAGATATGGTTCGTTCTATGATGAGTCAAGTTGACCTTCCTATTTCCTTTTGGGGACATTCATTAGAGACTGCTGCGTTCACACTGAACAGAGTCCCTACTAAATCGGCTCCTAAGACCCCACATGAGATGTGGCATAGAAGAAAACCTATTTTGTCTTTCATGAAGATTTGGGGTTGCGAAGCTTATGTGAAGATACTTGTCTCCAATAAGTTAGCACCTAAATCTGACAAAGTTATTTTTGTTGGTTACCTAAGGAAACCAAAGAGTATTACTTTTACAACCGCAATGAGAACAAAGTGTTTGTTGCTCAATATGGTACTTTTCTTGAGAAACAGTTTCTCAATAAAGGGACTCATGGGATTAAAGTTGATCTTGAAGAAATTCAAGAACCCGAAAATAACATGGAACCATTAGTAGAGACGGAACCAAGTCCATAAGAATTTGTGGAACCGGTTCAAGATCCACAAGTCCATCGTAGATCGGAATTGTTACGATCCGCACCTGAGAGATATGGATTTCTCGTGTCGGAAAGTAATGAAGTGGAAGTCATTGAGAATGACAAACTTACTTCCTATCAAGAGGCGATGTCCACTCCTGATTCGGATAAATGGTTGGAAGCCATGGAATCCGAATTGCAATCCATGTCGGATAATCAAGTTTGGAACTTGATTGAGCCACCCGAAGGTGTAAAAACCATAGGGTGCAAGTGGGTCTTCAAGAAGAAGACTGGCATGGATGGGAAGGTGCATACTTACAAGGCTAGGCTTATAGCAAAGGGATATAGGCAGATTCATGGTGTAAACTATGATGAAACCTTTTCGCCTGTTGCCATGCTTAAGTTTGTTAGAATTTTAATTGCCATAGCCGTGTATTATGACTACGAGATATGAAAAATGGATGTCAAAACGGCTTTCCTTAATGGGAGTTACTCGAGGATGTGTATATGATACAACCCGAAGGTTTTGTCGATCCAAGAAATTCTAACAAGGTGTGCAAATTGCAAAGATCCATTTACGGGTTGAAGCAAGCTTCTAGGAGTTGAAATCTTCTTTTTGACGAAAAGATCAAAGAGTTTGGTTTTGTCAAGAACAAAGATGAACCTTGTGTATACATAAAATTCAGTGGGAGCGTAGTGTTATTTCACTTATTGTATGTCGATGATATCTTACTCATTGGAAACGACATTCCTGCACTTCAGACTGTCAAGGCTTGGTTAGGGAAATGTTTCTCAATGAAAGATATGGGTGAGGCCGCTTACATCCTTGGCATCAAGATCTATAGAGATAGATCTAAAAGGATAATTGATGAGCGAAAAAGGATGAATGAGGCAACTTGCCAATGGGTCATGGTGTTACTCTTAGCAAGAATCAGTGTCCTAAGACAACTGATGAGCGAAAAAGGATGAATGAGGTTCCATACGCTTCGGCTATTGGATCTATCATGTACGTCATGATTTCTACTAGACCCGATGTCTCGTATGCTCTAAGCATGATGAGTCAATACCAATCTGATCCTGGTGAGAACCATTGGATGGCATTCAAGACGAACTTTAAGTACTTAAAAAGGACTAAGGATGCGATCTTGGTCTTTGTAGGGTTAGAAGAAGATCTTGTTGTAAGAGGTTACACAGATGCTAGCTTCCAAACCGACAAGGATGATTTCCGATCGCAGTCGGGATTTATGCTTATGCTTAACGGAGGTGCAATTTGTTGGAAGAGTTCCTAGCAGAGTACCATAGCCGATTCAGGTGCGATTTGAGATGGTTCACCTGGTTCATTATGCTCAACAAAATCATCAGCAACATTTGGAGCCAAATGTGGCTCAAGGAGAGAATGCTCATCAAATGTAACATGGACAGACTCAACTATTTTTAAACTAGTTTTATTGAAAACACGAAAAGCTTTTGAATGTTTAGCATACCCAACAAAAATACCTTCGTCGGCTTTAGCTCCAAATTTACCTCTATTTTCTCTTCCGTTGTAGAGGACAAAACATTTGCAGCCAAAGATCTTGAAGAATGCAATGTTGGGGGTTCTTCCTCGCCAAAGCTCATAGGGAGTCTTATTATAGGTTTTGTTGATGAGGGAGCGGTTCTGAGTGAAGCATGCTGTATTGATTGCTTGACCCAAAAGTGCGAGGTAGCTTCGCTTGAGATATCATTGTCTTTCCGGCCTCAATCAACGTCCTATTCTTCCTTTCCACAACCCCATTTTGTTGTGGAACACGTGATTGAGAAATTGTGATCAATCCCATGGTCATCACAATACTGAGCAACACCGTTGTTCTTAAATTCTGTTCCATTATCTGATCGAACACTAACAATGTCGTCTTCTTTTTGGGTTTGGAGCCGTCTAAAAAGTGCGGTGAGAATCTCATAGCAATCATCTTTGGAAATCATCATCTCAACCCACGTATATCTTGAGTAATCATCCACCACCACTAAGGTATATCTATTTCCTCCAATCTTGGCGGTGGTTACGGGTCCAAACAAATCTATGTGAAGCAGTTGTAAGCATCTTGAAGTTGAAGGAGCGGTCTTGCTGGTGAAAGACGACGCGGACTGCTTACCAAGTTGACATGCACTGCATTTCTCAGGATGGTGGTCAGCCACTTTGGGTAAACCACGAACGAGGTTTTCCCTACCAATATTTGCAAGATACTTGAAGTTCAAGTGGCTCAACCTCTTGTGTCATAGCCAACTATTTTCGCTCACATTCTTAGCTACAAAACAGAGATTAGTAATATTACATGCAGAATTTAGATCAATAATGTAAATATTACTCTTACGAATCCCTGTGAGTAGGGTGACGCCGGAAATGCTATCTTTGATAAAGCAATTTGATGACGTGAAGTTGCAAAGCATTCCTTTGTCGCAAAATTGAGAAATTGAAAGGAGGTTGTGCTTGAGTCCTTCAACAAGAGAAACCTTCTCAATGGTTAGGTTTCCTCTCCTTATAACTGTGAATACCCCATCCCGATGCAACGCGCATTCGGAGGTTTGAAATAATTAATCATATAATGTCGGACCGAAATGGGATATTCATTTAGTGACACTCGCTTTAAACCATATTAAAATATTAGTTTAATTTTGAGAGTCGCCACGCCATTTTGATATAGCCCAAAGCTTTGAAAAAAGGCTAAACAGTTAATTGGGTTCGGGGGTCAAGTTACAACAGAAGAAGAAACGCTATCACTCCTATTGCCCGACGGATCGGTCTTTCTAGCATGTGGGGTGTTGGTTGTGTGCGGTGTTTACAGGAATAGATAGAAGAAACGGGATCATGCATAAGGAGGAGGGGAGAGAAAGAATTAATTGATGATCACACCCTAGAACCTTTGAGTTAGGCCCTCGGAAGGTGCACTAATCAACGTTCATCCTTGGGGAATTATTGATCATGGGATAATTATTACTAAGGTGGAAGGTAAGAAATAGTTCCTAGATCCATTGGGTTCCTTGGGCGAAACCTTAGATCATCCTCGGCTATGCATATTTAAATATATTAAAATAGTCCTAAATCTAGCATAAAGGAATAATTAAAACATATTAAGCATGCAAATATTATTATAATATGGCAATAATAATAATAATAGGGAACAAAAATATTAATAAGAGCCTTACCAATTGTAGCAAGACTTTGGAATCGAATCTAGGGCGATTCGAAGAACGTGGGGAGAGATACGGAGAAAACAAGTGTAGTCTTGAATCTCCGGAATAAATTGTGTGTGCAAAGCTGATACCGGGCACCCCTATTTATAGTGCTTCGGTAATTGGGCTGGACCGAGAAAAGGGTCGATCGGCCTTAATAATAAGGTTCGATCGGCACAAAAAGGAAGGGTCGATCGGCCTTAAAAATAAGGTCCGATCGGCACTTAAAATAAGGTTCGATCGGCAGTTATAAAGTTTATGCTAAACAAAGGGTCGATCGGCCCAAATTGAGCAACAAAGAGTCGATCGGCCCAAACTTGCCTTGGCCCAATCAGCCTGCACCTTGGCCCCCATTTGGCCATTCCTCCTGGCCCCAAATTGTTTCCTCCTGGCCGGCCCTCCTTCAGCCGTTCTTAATGAACTTGGCCGGCCAACCTTGTGCAAAATGGCCTCATTTTGGTATAAATATTATTCGTTTCGCCTCCGTTATTGCCAAGCCCACTTTGACCACTTTAATGACTTCTTTTGCACTTCGCTCTTTGGGATTTTATCTTTCATTTTAACCCACGAATTTTTATAAATCAATTTCGTCCCAAATTTCCATATTTCCATTTTAGTCCCTGAATTTTCCATAAATTCCAACTTGGTCCAAAAGCTTCCAAATGCCATTTTAGTCCCAGATTTTCTCGAATTGCACTTCAGTCCCTTTTTTCGGATCGGGTACTAACAGTAGCCCCTCGGCGACGCTTCTTGTAAGACAAGTGGGGTCGACGATAAAAATAGGTTCCGTCCTGAAAAAAGGGATTTCAGGAGGTAAGACAATGATTTTGCGGATGTGAGGTTTGGACTCGAGCTGAGTCGCAAAAAAGATGACCAGGTAGGTCGAGCGGCTGGACCCACGTCGGGCTACCTACGTATCCCAAGAGGAATCAAGCCAAGTCGTAGTTCAGAAGAGTGGGCGTTTAGTACCCAAGAATGGCGGACGTGCGGCGTCTCAAACCGAAGATATGATTGTGTGGGAATCACTCAACATCTGACTGTGCGGTTGTCACCCAACGGCTGACTTTGCGATCGTCACCCAACGTCTGACTCTGCGGTCGTCCCCCAACGTCTGACTCTGCGGTCGTCACCCAACGTCTGACTCTGCGGTCGTCACCCAACGTCTGACTCTGTGGTCGTTACCCAACGTCTGACTCTGCGGTCGTCACCCAACGTCTGACTCTGCGGTCGTCACCCAAGAATATGAATTTTAACTATGTGGGAGTTACCCGGAAAAAATAGAAATTTGACTCTGTGGGAGTCACCTCGAAAAAATAGAAATTTGACTCTGTGGGTGTCACCCCGAAAAATAAGAATTTTAACTCTGTGGGAGTCACCCCGGAAAAGAATAATTTTGACTCTGTGGGAGTCATCCCGAAAAATAGAAATTTGACTCTGTGGGAGTCACCCCGAAAAAATAGAAATTTGACTCTGTGGGAGTCACCCCGAAAAAATAGAAATTTGACTCTGTGGGAGTCACCCCGAAAAAATAGAAATTTAACTCTGTAGGAGTCACCCCGGAAAAGAATAATTTTGACTCTGTGGGAGTCACCCCGGAAAAATAGAAATTTGACTCTGTGGGAGTCACCCCGAAAAATAGAAATTTGACTCTGTGGGAGTCACCCCGAAAAATAGAAATTTGACTGTGGGAGTCACCAGAAAAAATAGAAATTTAACTACGTAGGAGTCACCCCGGAAAAGAATAATTTTGACTCTGTGGGAGTCACCCCGGAAAAATAGAAATTTGACTCTGTGGGAGTCACCCCGAAAAATAGAAATTTGACTCTGTGGGAGTCACCCCGAAAAAGAATAATTTTGACTCTGTGGGAGTCAACCCGGAAAAATAGAAATTTGACTCTGTGGGAGTCACCCCGAAAAAATAGAAATTTGACTCTTGTGGGAGTCACCCCGGAAAAATAGAAATTTGACTCTGTGGGAGTCACCCCGAAAAAAATAGAAATTTGACTCTGTGGGAGTCACCCCGAAAAAATGGAAATTTGACTCTGTGGGAGTCACCCCGAAAAAATAGAAATTTGACTCTGTGGGAGTCACCCCGGAAAAATAGAAATTTGAATTATAAATAATAAAACAAAAAAGATTTGAGTTATATAAAATAAAAGGAGTAAGAGTTTTTTGAAAAACGGGGGATATTAAATATCTGGTCAACCGCTTGGACCGAGGAGACGCGTGTCGAGGTAGGGAAGAGAAAGGGTCGATCGGCCCTTCCTCCTGATTGGCCAAGGACACTTTGACGGGGATCCGCCTGCTGAGATGAGATCTGGACCGTTCGCTCGATCAGAAGAAACACAAAATCAAGGGCCGATCGGCCCTTCTTCTTATTGGCCAGTTTCTTGGCCGATCGGCCTTTAAATCTGCTGGTCTCCTTCTTCTTTTTACGCCTCTTCTTCTCCATCGAGTTTCTAAAGCTTTCTCGCCTGAAAATTATTCCGAGTGTTTTCGTTTGTTTTGTGCCGATTTCGTGAAGATCTTGCCATGGATAATCCTCCAGATTGGGTCAACGATGTGATTTCCATGATGGGTCGCCCAGATCATCAACCTTTGGGCTCGTATTCCGGCGACATTGGTATGGGTGATGCTTTCTTTGGCTATGGCGGAGGAGTTGGTGCTAGTGGCCATGGTGCCGGGGGCAGCCACGGTTCTGGTAGTTTTAGGGGTGGTTATGGCAATATGGGTGGTGGTTTTGATGGTGGTTATGGAGGTTATGGAGGTTATGGCGGTGGTGATGATGGCAGCCATGGCGGTCATGGCGGTGGTGGCAGCGGCAGTCATGGCGGCAGTGGTGGCGGACATGACGGCAATGGTGGCGGGCACGGCGGTCATTTTGGCGGCGATGACGGTGGTAACGGCGGCGATGATGATGAAGAGGAGGGTGATCCTGACGCCGGGGAGAGTGATAGGAGTGACGCCGGCGGGGATGTTGAGGCTAGGAGGCGGCGGGCTTCGCGCAATTATCGACCCTCGAGGCTGCATTTTCTGTTGTACAACCAGTCTGACTTTTATCCGGGCTTGGCTCTTCATGCGTCGGGATGAAGGTATAATAATTTTTTATTTAACAGCAGAATAATTTATGCATGTGCAAAGTGTTTATTATTTTAAATGCGAGTAATGACACATACCTGTGCTGTGTTTACCTGCAGGGGAAGAAGATGAAGGGACGTAGCTCCCTTAAAGCGGTAGGAGAGCTGTGGATGTCCTTGCCGGCCGGTGAGGGTAGTCCTCGTGAGAGGATACAGAGCTTGGGGCTGGCTCCCTTTTTGACATGGTCGCTGATGGGCCGGACTGCAGAAGTGCGCCGCCGTGGTGAAGGCGTGTTGGGAGTTCTGGTGGGACACGACACATACCTTCCATTTGAGTTTGGGTGAGGCCACGATCACTCCTACAAACTTTGCCGTTCTTACCGGCTTGAGGTTCACTGACATAGCACTACCTTTTGATGATACTCTTCATGCCGATCCGGCTCGTCAGATCCAGTTGTTTGGTGCTAGCCTGGGCTCGAGTAGGAATTTTGGTGTTGATGCGGGGAAGTTGTATAGGCTGGTTAGGGCTGCTATTGATCAGTATAGGGCTGGCCAGTACGGGCTTGATGCACTTGTCCGGGGATTCCTTTGGTACGGATTCTCAGCGGCGCTCTTCCCCAACTCGGGCCCAGTATGCCGGTTTTCTTTGTTGGGTGCCTTAGTGGACTTGGATCTGGTACGAGATATCTCCTGGGGAGGGGCCGGCTTGGCCGAGCTGTATCGGGCCCTGGATACTGTCTCGAGGTCTAATACCTCTTCTTTTGACGCTTTTCAGTTTGTTCTGGAGGTATGCCAACTTTTGTCGTTTTCATTGTCCTCTTACCTGTTACTTGTCTTTCTGTCTTTATAAATACCCGCTTTCCGTGTCTTTTGCAGGCATGGGTCTTATGAAATTTTCGGCGTCGCGCCGTTCACTTTGCGGGACCAGACTCGGGATGTGCCTGTCCTGCGCTACTGGAGGAAGGAGAATCGGATTGAGGGGTTCCCGAAGACGGTCCGTGAGTCTGAGCTGAGGGCTGTTCTTGATGGTCCCAGTAGGCCCGAGTTCTTGCTTTACCCTTGGACTCCCGAGGCCTTAGAGACGGTTGGTGCTGTCCGTGATGTGACTGCTTCTCGCAGGTTGTTGGTGGGATTGCTTGCTAACGAGATGTACTTGGGTGAGCGGGTTGCGAGACAGCACTATGCATGGGCTCCGCTTTATGCGCCCCAACATCCTCCGAGGAACATGTGGTATCCGAACCGATTGGCGAGGAGGGCGGAGTATCTACTTGGGGTCCCCGCTATCGCTTCCGGCTTGATATGGGCTATGTGGATTTTGTGGAGCTCTTTCTGAGATCGCCGCAGTGGCGAGGCGGATCGCCGAGGCCGCCGGGCCGCCGGCATAGGGAGCAGGATTTGGTCATCCCCGAGCCGATGGGTGCTGGACATCCCGAGATTGCTGATATGCCTCCATTTCCCGACCATTTCTTTGTGCATATGGCCGACGGGGAGGTGAGGGTAGACTTGACACCTACAGAGGCCGATGAGGTGGAGGGTGCTCAGCTTCCTCCGGGCGGTGCCGGCGGGGTATGCCTCTTACTTTTTCTCTTTATGCACTGATCATTATGTTTTAGCTATGGCGTAACTCTCGCGCCTGATTTTGTAGGTTACCAGGGAGTCTTACGTGCGGCGGCCGTGAGGCGAACCAACGACCGAGCCGTCTGGCCGAGGAGTGCGGTGCGTGCACTTTCCTGCCAATCCCGGAGGTCAGTGGACGTGGATCCGGCGCAGCGGAGACGGAGATCCCATGATGAGGGTAGCTCGACATCCAGATTTTCCCGCGGTCGCGCTTCGACCTCCCGTCGGGGTCTTTAGGACTTTTTATTTTGTAGTACCTGTAGGGAAAAAGTAGGAAAGAAGCATGCAGACTCTATTTTTTTATGCTGACTCACTGATGTAATGCAAATGCTTTATGTACAAGCTTAATGAGTTAATTTGAATGTTTCTATTTTCTATTTTGTACATTGCAATGAAAAGTTATCCTGGAAATTGACGTATAAGGCAGTTACCCTATGGTTTAGAGAGGGGTTTAGGTTCGAAGCTAGGGTTTTGGGAGGCATTTGTCACCTAGGCTTGAGGCTAGGGTTTAGAAAGGTACTTATCTCCTAGGCTTGAGGCTAGGGTTTAGAAAGGTACTTGTCTCCTAGGCTTGAAGCTAGGGTTTAGAAAGGTACTTGTCTCCTAGGCTTGAAGCTAGGGTTTTGAGAGGTTTTTGGTCACCTAGGCTTGAGGCTAGGGTTTAGATTTGTGGCACTTCTGAACAAGGCAATTTGAGCAAAAAGGTTATGGTTTAAGCAGGGCGAGGCTGAGTAGGTGTTTTATGATAGAAGATGGGGTTGGATAAGTTTGATGTCCAGAGATAAGGGGTAGGACCGAGTCATCTTGAGAGTCACAGAGAGGCGTCTTTGGTAGACTTGAAGAGTTTTGAAAATTTGTGAAGACCAGAGAGTGATTTTGTAAACAAGGTGCCAAAGAGGGTGGCATTTTGAAAGTATGTTATTTTGATAAGGAGGCCTTATGATTAATTATATTTCTAACTAACTCAAAGAGTTTGCCACATGCTGATCTTGATGACAAGGGATGCCCTTCTTGCTAGATATGACTTCGTTGGAGCCACGATTCTTGTTAGAGCCCTTGGCCTTTTCTGAAGAATCACATAGTCGACCCATTTCCGTTGAGGGGAGCCTCAATGTTTGATGAAGTGACCTTGGCGAAGCCCCAGTTGATGGTGCAAAGTAAACCCGAAGGGAATCTGGTGAAGAGAGCCTGAGAGAACAGCTTAATAAAAGCCCCAGCTTGGAGAGATTCAATGTATCCCTATTGCAGACAGAGTCATCTTGCGGCCATGGAGGCGACCCCTCGTTTTGAACAATAGTCAATCGCCTACTGACAAGACTCAGAAATGCATATGTGCAGGGGCACATTTTTTCGAAAGTGGGAATGGATCCCGAATTCGTGTATGACACTCTCGCTTTTGGGTTTGACTCTTTTGGGAGAGTATAAGCATCACTAGGTGTAGAAAAGTGTATGGAAGCTCCTGCTGACAGAAAGACAGTGTTTGGCTCTTCCTAGATTGTAGAAAAGAAGACTTGTCGAGACATTTGAAGACTTGTTTTATTCAATTATGTTTTGATTGCTCGAGAATGGACCTCACCGATTGGTTTATCAAATTCCAATTATATAAGTAAAAAATAATGACTCGCTTTGATTAGAAGTTGGAAATCCGGCTTGACTTTTGGAAGGAGAAGGATGTTCCGTTGTTGCTTGCCGCTCCGGGTCGTTTGGTGGTAATTTTCGTGCGGTAAGCCGCCTTTGCATTGATCTTCTTTATGGGAAAGAATGAAAAATAGAAAAAAGACTGAGTGGAAGAAACAAGACTGGAGTGGAAGAAACAAGACTCGGAGTGGAAGAAAAATTGGGATTTGACCGATTATAGCCCCTTCTATTTTTCTCGTCTTTCAATTCAAGATTCGTTGCTCCTTTGTTCTCACAAGCCGAGGGAGTAGTCCCCGGCACACGTCTCCTTGCTTTTACCGGAGTGCCGCCGAGAGGCACGGATGCGAAGCCCCAGTGAGACTTTGCGGGCGGTGTTTGAAGAGTCGAATAAACGAATTTCAAGAATAGGACGAGTTCCCAAACTTGGCGAGAGTATGCAATATGCTCACATAGGATAACAAGTGACTCGTAATGAGAATGCCATCCCAGTAGAGGTTGTAGCTGGTCTTTGGGTTGTGATCGATCATTGGGTGATGCTTAACATGACCTCTTAAAGTGAGAGGTTGGCTGGGCCTTTTGCTGAGAGGTTGGTTTGCGGGATGTGTTTGGGATCTCTAAGGTGAAGGGATTTTCTTGTTGTTGCTTCTTCAGAACCTCTAAGAGCGAGGTTAACTTTGATTTTGACAAGGTCAAGGGTGGTGATGGGATCCTCTAAAAGTGAGAGGATTGGTTTACGGGATTCGTCCAAGAGGGAATCTTTGTTGCTTCTTCTCGCGAGTTCGTTGTGATTTCAGCAGGTAACTTGATCACGATAGGACTTTCACTCGATGTCTCATTTTCACAACCTTTCAAAGATGTAACTTGATCACGATAGGACTTTCACTCGATGTCTCTTTTTTTTTTTTTTTTTTTTTTTTTTGACACCCTCTTCTCGAGGAAAGCCTTCGGACTCGTTTGCTCGCGATAGCCCCTAGCTTATGCTTTAGGATGTTTTTTACCTTTTCCCTCTTGGGCTTGGAGGTGGTTCCTTCTTTTGTGAGTCGAGGGAGCCCCTTGTCTGAGTTTCTTCTGCATTCCGCCTTTCTTGAGCTTGGAGGTGATTACTTCCTTTGTGAATCAAGGGAGCCCTAGTATCGGCTTCTTCCTTAGGGTCTCAAAACTTGTCGATCTTGAAATGAAATGGTATTATTTAGTGAGGATAAGGTTATGGCTTCCTATGGTGAGAGGTTTAAGCTTCAATCGCTACTGGATAGCATTCTCAAAAGAGTATTTTTAAAATAAATGCAAACTCATTTAACCGACTTATTAATGTAAGGCAAAATATATTCGGACCATGAGAAAGATATGTGAGCATATTCAACGAAAGCTTATCGATCAAATGGAAAAAACAGAGGAGACGCGAGATTGGGGGGTTGGTGAGCCCCAAGTTGATATTCATGTAGCACTTGTGAAGGATAAGAACAACTCCTTGCATCTTCTTTAAATTGCAGTGGCGTGAGCAGCTATTTTCTGATGATGAGCAACAACGGTCTTTGCTTATCTTGATCATATGAAAAGGATGTTTAAGTGGGGGAGAGTGTATTTGGGGAAGTGTATGCTCGAGGGAGCATAGAGGGTGCGTACAAGGAGAGGGTTTGGAGATAGTGCATGAAAAGTATATGGTGGAGTATGGAGGGAGTATATGAGAGAAAGGTTCATAGAGGTGGTGTATATGAGGAAGGGACAGTGAGTTGTTTACTCCAATCAAAGCGTTCATTCATTGTTTACTTTATTAGCCGGTGAGTTTATCAGTGAGATTAGCAACCAAGTGATAATTATAAATAAAACAATCTTCTTGAAAGTAATGCGAGATTATGTCTCAAGTCTAGAGAGAAAAGAAAGAAAGACCTTTTTTTTATTATTGAAGTAACTAATCTAAAGTGGACATTACATACCAATGCCCAAAGTGGAAGTAAGAAAGACACACTAGAACCTACAAGACTGAATGAATCTAAATCCTTCCTTGAAGTACGAGGGTTTCTTCATCAATGAGGCCTTGGTTGATCAAACTTTGAATCAAGTGTTTTAGCTGCTTACAGTTGTTAGTGGTATGCCCATCGTACTTGTGGTATTTGCAAAACTTGGATGTATCCAAGTTAGCTCTCCTATTAATAGGCTTGTAATTCTCGAGCGGCTTGATCAAACTCTTTCCCACCAAAATGTCGAAGAACTCACCCACAGGCATTCCCAAGTCATCAAAATGTTCCTTGATGATCTTCTTCTCTTGGATTGAATTTGGGGGTGACTTGGGTATTGGTACCCTTCGTCGGTTGGTGGCCACAACAGGCATTTTGAATGAGAAATTCTGATGCGTTGAACCATAAGTGGGACCACAAGCATGTGGATGGTAGGGACTCTGGAATTGAACAGGAGGAGGAACTCTTCTCAAGTATTCCTGAATGTAAGACAAATGGTGCCGCTCAATTTCATGCATGTCTTTGAGGAGGTTGATCACTCCCAACCTCATGTTTGAGACTTCTTTGAGGGCTTCAATGCTTTTCTCCGAGAGACATGATGTGGAATTCCCTTAAGAACATATGGCGGAGTCAAACCAATGAGTTGAATTAGATTCATAATTAATCTTAAGGCATCCTTGCGAAAATATTTGACCTCCACAATTTTGAGTTTGACCGGGCTGAAGTTGCCTACGTAACCCTTACCATTTAAGATACGAGTCTCAGGTCACCGTAGTTCGAGGAGGATGAATGTAAAAGAGGAAGATGACTCGATCCTTGATCAAATGAGGGTGATCTAGGTGAGTTAATTTGGGCTTGGGTGAGGATTGGCCTTGGTTGGTCTTTGGCTGAAGGGTGCTAGAGATAAAGGATCTAAACTATGGATGGTTTTAAGGCTAAGGGAGCAGACTATGGAAGGTTCAAGAGATGAGAGGTAGAACTTTGAAGGGTCCTAGATTGAAGGATAGTTAAGCATTTTATTTACAGAAAACTTTTTATAGAACCTACTCTTGGTTGAAAGGGATACCCCTTTTTCGCAACTAACTAAATGTCCTAAAGTGGTGGATCCTAACGACTAACCGTCTCATATAGACATTTAATATGATATTTATGGAAAGTACTACAGACCCATGATAGGACAAGATCAAGCATTCAAACTTTACATGGTACGTCCTTTAAAAGGAAAATCAATTTTTTTTTAGTGCCTTTATTTTCTTTATAGATCTTGACTTATCATTGATTCGTAGTGACTTAACACAAAGACCTTATTAATTGTCTACATGAAAAAGCTAGTCAAACCAACCGGTCACGGGGAGTGTACTCCTAGCAAAGTGGGTGACACAAGGGTTAGGTTTCAGGCTCCCACCGTGCAGCCGAAGCACACTGATGAGTGGATGGCCAAGTGAGACTCAAAAGGGAGGCGACATGATCACCACACTTCCCGCACTTTGGCTTTTTCGATGGGTTAAGGGGTAGCTGTGCAGTGTGACACGGACAGTGGTAGTGTGAGGTAAAGAAGTCTAATTCTTTTTTAAGAGAAAGATTTTTTTTTTAGGAGATGCATGCATGCAATGCAACAGTTAAGAATAGAAGGAAAAGAAAAAGAAAGTAAAATACAACACCATACAAGAAAACGAAAGTCTGACCCACTTAGTTTGAAAAAGTTTCAAAACAATCCCCAGCGGAGTCGCCACTGAGAATACCCCATCCCGATGCAACGCGCATTCGGAGGTTTGAAATAATTAATCATATAATGTCGGACCGAAATGGGATATTCATTTAGTGACACTCGCTTTAAACCATATTAAAATATTAGTTTAATTTTGAGAGTCGCCACACCACTTTGATATAGCCCAAAGCTTTGAAAAAAGGCTAAACAGTTAATTGGGTTCGGGGGTCAAGTTACAACAGAAGAAGAAACGCTATCACTCCTATTGCCCGACGGATCGGTCTTTCTAGCATGTGGGGTGTTGGTTGTGTGCGGTGTTTACAGGAATAGATAGAAGAAACGGGATCATGCATAAGGAGGAGGGGAGAGAAAGAATTAATTGATGATCACACCCTAGAACCTTTGAGTTAGGCCCTCGGAAGGTGCACTAATCAACGTTCATCCTTGAGGAATTATTGATCATGGGATAATTATTACTAAGGTGGAAGGTAAGAAATAGTTCCTAGATCCATTGGGTTCCTTGGGCGAAACCTTAGATCATCCTCGGCTATGCATATTTCAATATAAATCTAGCATAAAGGAATAATTAAAACATATTAAGCATGCAAATATTATTATAATATGGCAATAATAATAATAATAGGGAACAAAAATATTAATAAGAGCCTTACCAATTGTAGCAAGACTTTGGAATCGAATCTAGGGCGATTCGAAGAACGTGGGGAGAGATACGGAGAAAACAAGTGTAGTCTTGAATCTCCGAAATAAATTGTGTGTGCAAAGCTGATACCGGGCACCCCTATTTATAGTGCTTCGGTAATTGGGCTGGACCGAGAAAAGGGTCGATCGGCCTTAATAATAAGGTTCGATCGGCACAAAAAGGAAGGGTCGATCGGCCTTAAAAATAAGGTCCAATCGGCACTTAAAATAAGGTTCGATCGGCAGTTATAAAGTTTATGCTAAACAAAGGGTCGATCGGCCCAAATTGAGCAACAAAGAGTCGATCGGCCCAAACTTGCCTTGGCCCAATCAGTCTGCACCTTGGCCCCCATTTGGCCATTCCTCCTAGCCCCAAATTGTTTCCTCCTGGCCGGCCCTCCTTCAGCCGTGCTTAATGAACTTGGCCGGCCAACCTTGTGCAAAATGGCCTCATTTTGGTATAAATATTATTCGTTTCGTCTCCGCTATTGCCAAGCCCACTTTGATCACTTTAATGACTTCTTTTGCACTTCGCTCTTTGGGATTTTATCTTTCATTTTAACCCACGAATTTTTATAAATCAATTTCGTCCCAAATTTCCATATTTCCATTTTAGTCCCTGAATTTTCCATAAATTCCAACTTGGTCCAAAAGCTTCCAAATGCCATTTTAGTCCCAGATTTTCTCGAATTGCACTTCAGTCCCTTTTTTCGGATCGGGTACTAACAGTAAAACCATATCCAATGGTCTTGCCTTTGTTGTTGTCACCAAAGGTTACAGACGGACCACTTGCTTCAGCGACATCTTCAAGTAATGATCTATCTCCAGTCATATGTCTTGAGCAGCCACTGTCAAGATACCATTCATTATCCTTGGAGTGACCAGCCATGAAGCAGAGGACCTGAAATGTAAACATTAAGAACGAGGTCCCCCTTTATTCCTTGGGTCCTGAAGTTAGCAACCCTTTACGACCCACACCTGCTTGACAGAAGGAGGTTTACTCTTCCTGGCATTGGATGTGAACCGCAAAAGGCATTCTGCATCCTTGTGACCTAAACCATCACACACAGAAAATTTATAATAGCTACAAGCTTCATGAGGATTTACTAACTCCTTACTCTTCTTAGGAGTTACATGCGGTTTGGGACAAGGAAGCAGTTTGGAAGGAGCGGTTCCAGCTAAGATTCCGGCTGAGATAAAGGGAACAGGCTTTGGTTTGACCACGTATTTCCTGGGAACGCTATTCCTGCTTTTGAAGGCAGGAGGAGCGGTCGAAGAAGATGCGCGGTCAGACACGGAGTTAGTCGAAGCACCACCTTTTCCACCAGGAGCGGTTGGAGCAGGTATGCGACCAATTCCATAAGCCATTTCCTCTTCAACTGCTTCCACAGAATCCTTAGGTTTCAACACAAAATTCTTTCCATATTGCTTTCCTTTTGGGTAGACATAATTAATTTGTCGTCCTTTACCCTTTCCTTTAGCATGCTTCCCCTTAGGAATTTCTTTAGTTAGTTCCAAAATTTCCTCATCCTTTTCACTCGAGGATGCACACTTCTCCTCTTCCTCAGATCCAAAACCTAGGCCTTCCTTAATTCCAGGAGGAACTTGGGAGTCCATGATTTTATCCTTGGTGGATTGAGACTTGAGCCACGAATCAATAATCTTTTGGAGATCTTTGATTTGGGTTACCAAGTCATCATTCTGGAGTTGAAGTGCAGCAACCTTAGTTTCAAGGATGCGGTTCTGATCAGCAAGAGGAGTCATACTTCTGATTTGGTCCTTAAGATTTGAAATTTCGGACTTCATCACAGTTTTCTCTGTCTTGTACAGATTGAGTTCATCATGAGCCAAGCTTAAGGCTTTCTTGAGATTAGAGAATTGATGGATCACCATTTCAGCTTCCTTGAACATCCTTTCATGTTCCATGGGAGAAACCTCTTCTACCACCTTTTTCAAAATTTTCTTCTTTGGAATTTTTAGAGAGGAAAGAGCATTTGTAGGAGGAAAAATGGGACGTGAATACGAGCAATTTCCTATCTTAATGCTAGGAGTAAGTTTGATATTTTCATCCAACGTAAAATTTGGAAGTTTTGTAGAAACCTCTTTTTCTTCCATATCATGCGACTCGATTGACTCGAATCGACTCATCGGAAGCGTACGCAATTAAGCAGAGATTAACCTCTTCGGTTTCATCATCACTTCCATCATCAGAATCTGTTTCAATTCAAGTAGCCAATTCCTTGGAATTCTCTTCCTCCTCAGCAACCATTCCCTTGCGACGAGAAAATTTCGCAGGAGAGGTTTTCTTTTTCATGTATTCATATTTAGGCTGTGGACACTCAGATGCAAAGTGATCAGGTTTTCTACAATTGTAACAAACTAGATCACTCTTTTTCTTTGTATCTCCAGCCTTAGAAAACGTTGCAGGAGATTTGCCTTTTGAAAATGATTTTGTGAAAGGTTTTGAGAATTTTCTAAATTTTTGGAATCTTTTCACAAACATGGCAAAATCATCATCATCCATCTCGATGAGTGATGAGGTTGATATGGAAGGATCTGCAGTTTGATTGGATGTAGATGGTTTCTCCTCATGTTCCACGACGGACATGGATAGCGATTTGGTTTTCCCTTCAATCTCTTCAATATGATTTAATTTTAATTCATAGACTCTAAGATTGGGGTACAAGTTACTTAACGACCAAGTACCCAAAGCTTTGGAGTCTTCTAAAGAGGTATCCTTATTTACCCATTTAGAACCTAAAGCAGATAGGAAAGTCATATTGATTTCCTTATCGGTTAAAGTTTTGCCAAGAGATCTACAAGCATTAACTACCTCAACATATCGGTCGTAGGTTTGACGCAAGGTTTCGTTGGATTTTCTGTTGAAGTTGTTGTATGATCTTTCAACCGCACATAATTTGCTTTCCTTGCATTCGTCATCACCTTCGAGGTAGCTCTCAATTGCATCCCACATCTGCTTTGCGGTTTTGAGGTACATCACTTTCTGTAGAGTTGATACGGGGAGGGTTCCAGAAATGATGTGCCTAGCCTTGCTGTCCAAGGCAACCAATCTCTTCTCTTCATCCGACCACTCATCTTTTGGCTTTTTGACTTCTGGAGTTTCAGCATTGGTGGTTGCATCAGTGTTAGCCTTCATTGGAATTAGAGGGCCATTGATCACGCACTCCACCAGCATTTCATCTATAGTTTCCAAATTAATAAGCATTCGGCACTTCCAGATGTCAAAGTGGTCTTCATCCAAGATTGGAATGTGTGAATAGTTAACAGTAGTCATTGTCTTTGTATTTGCCATATCGAATCGGCACACAAGCTGTTAAGCTTGAAAAACAGTGGTTTTAAAATGTGTAAGCTCTGATACCACTTGTTGGTCCCAAAGGTGGCAACAAGGGTGAAAATATAGCTAGAGGGGGGGGTGAATAGCTGTTTGAAATTTTTCGCCCTCTTTTAAAAACTAAACCTCTTGTTTACAAAATCCTCTTGTAGTTGATAATAGACTGCAAGTGATGATGTAAAATGCACAGCGGAATAATAGAGTGTAAAGCGGTTTTAGAGGCGGTTTGTAAAATGCGGTTTTGATATGCGGTTTTGGTAAGAACAATTTTACAAACACGTGTATTTTTGACAATGTTAACTCCAAACACTATTTCACAATAATGGATAACTAAAATAAGATCAAACAGAGATAGAGATAAATAATTAGTAATCACAGGAAATATAAATGCAGAAATATAAGAACAAGTGATTTGGAGTGGTTCAATCGATAAACGATCTACGTCCACTACCAAGATGGTTAGTCTTGGATTTCTAAGAGAGATTTTATATTAAGTATTTGAGAGATTACAAAGTACAATAAAATCTTTTCTATGAAGAACAAATCCTAGACTATAACCAGTGTATCTCAAATGTATAATCTATGTGATTAAAACAAGTGAGGTGTGTGTGTGTGTTCAAGATCAAGGCTCTTTAAATCTGTGAGATGTAGAGATCAATGATTCTTGAATGTGTTGAGGCTTGATTTCTGGGCTGGGGAATATTTCTTGAAGTATGAAGATGAAGATTCAAAGGACTAAGAATTTCTGGGCAGAGCTTCAACTTCTTATGAACACAGCAATTTCTCAATTTTTCAAGCCATCTTCAAATGGTGAAGATTAGGGGTATTTATACCCAAGCATCAAGAAACTAGCCGTTGGATATAGCTGTGTAAGGACAGCCCTTGATGCAATCCCGTTGGTCCACAGCAACCACTTTTGTCCTTAGGTACAGCAGTTGCAGATAAAGCTGATCAGGCTCCAGCTGCAAGCAATGAGGTTAGGACACCTGTCACCTTTTCAAGATCCTTGCAGATCTTCTCTGACATTGAATCACGTGACAAGATTTGGTGGTTGAATTTTGATATTGCTGACATGGATTCCAACGGATAAAAAGTGGTTCACTTCAAGTAGCCAATCATTAGATGCGGTTGGTGAGGAGCGGTTAGGACCATGCGGTTTGCTACACCAGGAGGTTGCATAGATGTGGTTGCACATGAACTGCACAGGTGCGGTTCAGGAGCGGTTATACTGCAGTTGGTTCGAGAAGCAGATTCAAGGGAGAAATACACATGCGGTTACATGTGCGGTTCATAAGGGCGGTTTTGAATACTGCTGGAACTACAACCTCATATCCAATGAGTCTTGTGCTAGTCTTCAAGCCTAAAATTAACCTATTCTATAAAATGGACTTAGCTAAAAAATTGAAGTCTAAGCTTCATTACATAGGGTCCTAAAGTCCTTAAAATAGACCGAAGGTTATGGTATCAATCAAATCTAATACAAAATAGGAGGGTTAAAACATGCATACCCAACACTGATCATCGTTGTCAGCTCGATCACTGCATCAGTTCCTTGTTGCTGGGGGTCCAAGGGTTTTCCCGACTCAGAATAGATCATTTGCTCGGGCTCATTATCCTCCTCCATATCTTCGGCATCCTCCATCTCTTGGAGCACCACGTCAAAGTTCTGAGGAGCTAATTCAGGAGCAACCCAAGGTTCACAAGCCTCCTCTTGGTCCTCTTGGGCAATGAAAGCCAAATCATTTTCAGTGTAAGGCACAATCGAGTGACCACCTCGAGCTTCCATGTCATATTGAGGCTCACGCGCCCAGCGAGCTAACTGCTCTAAGGAGACTTCAGACGTGGAATCAACCAGAGCTCGGCGCGCCATGTGGAATTTGCCCAGATCCAGAAAATCCCTTGCCTTCTCAACAACAGAATTATAGTAGTCGTCTCCCTCCTTGAACTTCTCCACCGCATCTTTAGCTGTAGCTTGGAGGTCCTCTTTCCATTTAGCCCGAGCAGCATTACGTTCTTCATTCAGCTCGGTCAAGAAAGAATCTTTGTCTTTGAGAAGTTTGGAGACTGTGGCAAGCTCTATCTTGGTCTGCTCATGAGCTAGACGCTCAGCATCTCTTTCGGAGGTCACTTCTCCAACCTTGGCATCAGAAGCCTTCAGATCCTCCAAAGCTTTATCCTTGTCCACCAAGGCCTTCTTCTTCACCATCTCCTGTGCATCAAAAGAGTTATCGAGGTCATTGTATTTCTCTCGCAGCTCGGATAACTCCTGAGATTTCTTTGAGAGATGGTTCATTGCAATCTTCTCTCTCTCAATAGAGGCCCTCCAGGAGCTCTTGGCCTGTTCCGTCATAGTGAGGGACTGCATCAAACAAAACCACTGAAGTGTTAGCTCACCAAGGACTCAAAATCTGAAGTGACGACCTCAAAGTGAAAGCGACTAAACTAATGAAAGTAACGAAGGCTTACCTCGCTCTGCACCAAGCCAGTTCGAGCTGAAAATTCCTCAGGGGTCATCCCCTTATCAGCGAAGTGGGCCAAGAGGTCGACATCAATGGCCCTTCTCACCACAACCTGGTCAAGGCTAACTTCAGGATAGCGACGGGTCATGCTATTGACCCCAATGAGTGGAGGAACACTCAATCTTCTTATTTGATCCTCAATAGATTCTTGGTTAGTTTGAGGAGGGACAGGAGGAGGAAGTTGGCTCGGGGAGACAGCCTTGCCCTTCTCAGTCCTTGATCTTTTCCTTGTATTCAGAGCACGGTCATCCTCCTCCTCCATAGCTTCATCATCAATGTGCATGGCGTTCAAAGGGCTAGCCCCAGTTATCTCGGCTCCAGAGGTCGCAGCGTTGGCCTCAAGGTTTGGGTCGGAGCTTGGGCTTGGTCTAATCGACCTGTTGGATTTATCGCCCCCTTCAGTTACAACCCTAGATTGGGTGCCACTTTGTAGAGGATCTTCGGAGTCAACCTCCTCCATGGGCACCATCCCCACTTTGTCCTTGGATAACAAACTGGTCCTCCTCTCAGCCTCTCTCTCTCTCTGTTGGCTCGAGCATTAGCAGCTCCATGGGCCTTCTTAGCTTTCTTCTTGTCAGAAACTTCAACGATTCGCACCATGTTGACTTCCTGCTCAGGGGTTAAAACTGCATCAAAATCAAGATGACAGAGGGTTATATCGACATATGAGATTTCTACATACGAGCAACAAATTCTATGTACGAACTAATCATGTGCGAGCTAATCATTCTACATACGAGCTACGAGTTTTATGTACAAATTAAACACGTGCGTGCTGATCAATCTAAATGCGAGTTAAATGGGTGACGAGATAAGAGTTTCACATTCAAGTCAAAGTGTTCATACATACTAGCTATCAGTTCAACAAGCTAGCAGATAAAGGGCAAATAAAGGATTACAGAATAAAAAGATCTTACCGCCAGCATGCTCTCCATTATCCTTGCAGTAGTTGGCAGTCCGTTTACAGAGCTGACACTTATCCTCGAATTTCCCCAAGGCATGGGTAACCCAGTCCAGATATATGGTGCCCCTATCAACGGGCACTAAGGGCTGCACTTCTCCCTCTCCAGCCATCATTCCGGCCTGGATGTAGTTGTATTTGGTAGTGCCCAAAACCTCCCAACTGATGGGCCCCTTATCTGCTAATCGACACAACTTCTTGTATAAATCAAAATGCCAGAGCGGCTCCCAATAGTTCCTCTCATCTATGGGTTCTGTTTCTGAGTTTGGCAAAGGGAATTCCCATCCTAACCTACTCTCCACTACAACAACATGAGAATTCCAACAGTTCGCCTTGCTAGGAAGGTTTGTGAAAAGTTTGGGAGAGTTGGGCTTAGAAGGGGTACCGATGCTCTGGTCGGTCCCACCATACTTAACACTAAAAAAAATTTTGAATACCCTCATACAGGGCTCATACCCCAAGAACCTACAGACCATGGCAAAGCAAACTAGAACCCTGCATGTGTTGGCTCCTAGTTGAAGAATTAAGGCATTGGTACATTCTAAAAACTCGTTAATAAAGGGGTCAAGTGGCAACCTGAGGTCAGCTTCAAATTGGCCGTAAAAGAAGGCTACCCTAGTAGCATCGGTGGTGAAAGTCGACCTAAACTGAGCCATAAATTCTTTTTTACTAAGGATGGTCACTCTATAATCCTCCTTACTCACCTCACAAAAATCGTATATCAAGCTGTACCTAGAAGGCAAATTCTTTTTTCCTCTCAAGGGCCTGTGAGGAACATATCCCCTTTCATTCTTCCCCGGCACAGCCAACGATGCGTGGACTTGAGGAGGTCAAAGCTGTGTTTCCTTCCTGAGTTGCCATATCTGTACAAGAAGAAGGAGAAACAGGGGAGTCAGGCCTTCGATCATAATCAGACGACCTACCTAAAGGCGACCTAGACTCCCCTGAAAAACCTATTCTGTTTCTAAGGAAGGAGGGTTTATTGACATCTCTAACGTAAAATAGAGCTATGTGATCGAGCAATTCATGGAAGAGATGAAAAGAGACAATTTTCGAGTCGTCAATTACTAAATTACCTACATCCTCTCCAATGGGAAACCCTATTTCACTAAAATTTAGCCCCCACCTTGACAAGATGGAGGCGCATTCATTCAGGGACGCCTCTCCACTCACCGTTTACATGCTTGTACACCCTACGGTTAACGGTGCAGTATCCATATCAGGCTCCTGGCTCACTACTGAAGGTTCTAGCCATTGAAAAATCAAAAGCAATTCAACAATCGAAATCCTAAAGCAAGAAAAGAGAGGAATACCTTGATTGATGTCGAAACAGGAGGTTGCTGCAAAGGATGAAGGCCAAATTTAAAGTGTTTGCTTCTTTGCTGTCTTCGCCGGAGCTTATCAGAGTTCAAGAATGGTAAAAATTCGAAATGAAGAAGGATTCTGGTATTTATATTTTCCAAAATTGGAAGGAAAAAGGAAAATTCGAAAATCAATTTCCTAATTAATGGAGAAAAACAGTTTCCGAGGCAGTTCTTCAAACGTCAAAATAGTAATCATTATAGAAAGCGGCGCTCCTTCAGATCTGACCGTTCGTTGCCAACGTCCAGGATTACGCCACGTCATTCTGGTCGATTAAACCTCAGAGCGAGTAGCGACCTGCGAGTCACAACAATCCTCATCAAAGTTTCCTTAACTTCCAAGTCGGCAAAGTCAACTCGAAAGTTGGGGGCCACTGAACATACCAAAGGTATCGAGCTGGGCCAAGTGAGTACAGACCAGTCCACAATCAATTATGGACACCGCATTCTCAATGGACTAGGCCCAATGATCACATGGCCCAAGACCCATCTTATTGATACGTCGACTTAGGTTCATTGTCAGACCTTCCAGGTCCCGACCTAACTAAGTCCGACCTTATGATAAAAGTCATATCGTGGGTACGATCCAACTCTACCCGTCAGTCAGGTTGACCAAACCTCAAGCGCTGACCTCGACCTGTCAAGCTAGCGTCGACCTAACAGTTGCAGGCTCACGTGCTTGTATTCTTTCCATAACTGCATCCCTACAAATCAGGGGCCGTTTGAGGACACGTTCACATGATGCATAACTGTCCCTCAAATCTCGGAGCTCATGTAGCCCTGCCAAATATACCACCTACATCAACTATAAATACATTTCCACTACAACGGTTATGAGGTAACTGCAATTTTGTTATTTGAATATTCATCTTGTTCAATACATTTTGCTCTCCAATACATACATACTTACTCTCACGCCCGAGGGTCTAAGCCGGAGACACATCCGGCTAGTCGTGGGTTCTGATTTTCAAGTCAAGGAGCCAAGTTATCAGACCTGCCACGTGAAGGAAGATTGATAAGCACATTTTCTTCTGCGGCATCAAGTGTAATGGTGATTTTGTTGAACTAATATCACCAACTGATAAATAAATCAAATTTCTTTAAAGAAAATGTGAACCAAATTTTGGTACATTTTCCCTTTTTTTAATCAATGACTCGTATTTTAAACGGATTCAAATTCTCCAAACCCCGTTCAAATATAGGTCTATTCGCTCAAATATGAAATTGTATAGTCTGACCGTATGAAAGTCCTAATAAATTTGTAATCATGTTGTCATAAAATAAAGATGTAGCTCCTGTACTATATAAGCTTATCTCAGATCAATAAATTATAACTCATGTCAGGGTCGGCCCTGTGATATTCGGAGCCCTAGGCCGGTAACTTAGATGGGGCCTTAACTGTTCTGATAGCAATAATTTCAGTTTGCACAACTAAGTATTTATAGTGAACATACCAAAAGTGTCGAGTTGGGCCAAACGAGTAAAGTCCAATTACAGACAGCCTTGGTCTCCACATTCCCAATAAGGCTGGTCCAATCAAAATAAGGCCCAAAGCCCATCTCAAGTATCAGTCGACTAAGCCCATGGTCCGACCTACCAGGTCCCGACCTAACTTAGTCCGACCTCATGATCCATATTACAATTCGGGTACGAACCATGCTCTACCCGATAGTCAGGTCGACCATATCACGAGTGGCGACCTCGACCTAAATCAACAAGTGACGACTTAACACTTGCCGGCTTATTTGGTTGAACAATCCTCATAACCACATCCCTACAAATCAGGGACCGTTATAGACATGTTCCCACGTCCAAGTAACTACCGCTACAATCTCGGAGCACATGTCGCCTCCCCAAAAATACACCACTCTTGTCTATAAATACTTCATCACTACCAAACGGTGAAAGGTAACTGCCATTTTGTATTCTGAGTTCATTATTCAATACATTTTGAGCTTTATACAACCGTGATCTTACTCTCACGCCCGAGCGTCTTCGCCGGAGACACATCCGGCTAGTCGTGGGTTCTGATTTCAGGTCAAGGAGCCAGGTGATGATCACCCCGCCACGTGGAGGAAGATTGATAAGCACAATTCCCGCAAAGACGCTTGGTTCCATTGCGGAAACGTGCTTTAAACTTGACCTCGACTTTTTCAACAACCTAAAACAATGGTGACTTCAGACGGACACGTATCTGAGGCTTCACTTGGGCATGAAGAAGCAAACAACATCAACACCAATACGAATGCTGGAAATCTCATCATCACTAATGAAAACACGGATTTGCCTCCTCCCCCACCAAATCGTCCTCATGGTAGAGCAACGCGTTCTACCAGTATCGTTGATGGCAGAGGATTGCCTGACACTAGGAGAGGTACAAGGCATATGGATGGACAAGGAGCTCCACCTCCTCCTAGGCGTCCTTATGGGCAAATGAACATGGGAAGTAGGGCAGTCCCTCCACCAACCCCATGAGCAAGAAGGAGATGATGTTGGAGCGAGCCCAGATTCTGGCTGACTTAATAGCCATGGAGGAGGCAGAGCAAGCCGACGTACGCTCTGAAAGAGTGGCCCCCACTCAGGTTTCTAATGGGCAACAGGCCAGGAGTGTTAGGCCAAATGAGGGTGTGGGGCAAAATGGTGAAAACAGGATAGTTCAACGAGCTCCTACTATCGTTCATGTGCCAAGTAACGATTTAAGGGCTAGCCTCAACAGAAACAGGGAGCAGGAGGCTCAATCTCGATTTGAGGACTCAAGCTAATGCCAATGTAAACAGTGCAAGTTTCTCCAGCGAACGCAGAGATCAGGATCTCATAGAGACAGGAATGGGCATAGGTCGCCTGTGAGAGGGGAAAGGCGCAGGTCGCCACATGGAGATAACAGCGCAGTCGCCATCTCGGTGCCGAGAGGCGCAGGTCGCCTCAAAGAAGTAATGCATATAGATCTCCAATAAGATCGAAAGGACCAATTCCCATAGAGACAGGAGGAGTAGACAAATGACTCCCCAGAAGTGAGGGCCAGAGGTCAAATGCTGCTCCCCCTCCAGGAGATGAAAGACCCGATGCCAGAGAATGGCTATTGATGAAAAAGAAGTTCGAACAGTGGGAGGAGGAAAAGAAGAAGGAGATTGGAAAGGTCGAACAAATTGACTTTGCTCTTCGACCTTTATCCAAAGAAATCGAGATAGTCGACCTCCTCCTACCTTCAAAGTTGCCTCTTCTCGGAGAAATATTCAGTGGTCGACCAATGCAAGGAGTCATATAGCACATTTAGAAGCCACAATGTGTTTTGTCGCCAATGAGGACGACAATATGTGCAAAGCTCTCCTAAGCACACTCACCGGGGCACTTTAACTTGGTTCAATGGTTTGGCCGCTGGAAGCATCACCACTTGGACCCGCTTCAGACAAAGTTCTTAGATCGCTTCTCGACCGCAGGAGCTCGGAAGATGACTGTCACCGATCCGAATAACTTGGTGCGTGCGAAGAATGAAAGCTCCATGAGCTACTTCACCAAGTTTAAGGAAATGGTTGATAAGATAGAGGAAGACCTCACCGATAGGGAAGTCATTAATTGCTTCCGAAACGGTATTTCCTCGGCAGATATGGACTACGAGCTCACGGTCCCGAACGGTCACAACTCGACAGAGTTGTTTGAAAAGGTGTACAATGTTGCCCTAGCCGAGGAAAGGAAAGAGAAGAAGAATGGTAAGAGTCCTAAGGTTGAGGCCTCGATGATAAGAAAGACTCCAACAAGAATGGAGGAAATAATAAAAATGGAAAGAACAGGACTAGGGCAACAGAGAAAGTGCCCGAGGCTTTCACTCCTTACGGTGAGTCGAACGTAAATTATGAATGCCGTCGAGCCGGCTCCTCCAAACCCCAATGAATCCAGCAACAAGTTTAGGAGGGACAACAGCAAGTACCGCGACTACCACAAAGACACCGGTCATCTCACGAGGATTGCTTGGGATTAAAGCGTATCATCCAGAGAATGGTCGACTGTGGAGACTCGAAGCTTACGTGAAAAGGCCTCAGATCGGTGGAGGCGATCAGCCACAGGTGGACAACAGGGACCTAGGCAACCTAGATTGAACTCCGGGGGTCATTACAGAGCAAGCAAGCAACACGGCCATCAAGCACAAAATCTTCCAACTCAATAAGGCTCCCCATGTGCCTCCAAGAAGAGAAGTCAGAGATGAAGCAATCAGCTTTTTCCCCCATGAATTGGCTACTAACATGGCGGCTAGAGAGCAAGTTCTCGTCATCCCAGGTGTCTCATTGACGGATGTACGACGAGCAGGACTCTTAGTCGACACGGGGGCCTGCAAGGATATTTTGTTCTACAAAACTTTTAAAGAAATGGGTCTTAATGATGAGCAGTTGGAGAGATATGATGGTAGATTGGAGGGCTTCACCAATCATCGAGTTGATGCAAAAGGCAAGATAGAGCTCGACGTCGACCTAGGCCAACACCCCCTCAAGATCGTATCAAAGGTACAATTTATAGTGATTGATGTAAATAGTGACTATGCCGCTATACTTGGTATCCCAGTCAGTCGCTCTTGGAATGGTGGCATCGATCCCTCATCATCGAGTCAAGTTCCCTACACCCGCTGGAGTAGGGTGTGTACAAGGCACAGCTCGAGCCTACCTTGATCATGTTCTCAGAGAAAGAAAGAAAAGGGAGTTGGAAATTGAGAACCGCAGATGGTTATTTAAAGTTGTCTCAATCGCCACCAAAACTACTGCATCGTCAACAATCACCGACGTGGAAGAGTCGACCTATCGCTCAAATGACGAGGTCATGCTTGAGTCGACACGTCACTCTAACACCACCGAGGTCGATTCAGTATGTAGTTATGGTCGACCAAGTCATCATAGGCAACCTATGCCTCCGGCTCGACAATAACTCTGGGGCCACCACCAAATGAGGTTGCAGACAAGTTAGATGATATGATAGCGTAAGAAGCTCCACATCCGAGGGCCGAGGAGAGACAAAGGGTTAAGGAGATAATCATTGAGACTCTACAATTCAGTGGATGGACCAGAGCTAGAAGCCGTGGATGAGCTAGAGTCGGTAATCACCAACCTTTCTTACCCCGACCAAAAATTCAGATTGGGAAGCAAATATCGCTTAAGGAGCGAGCGTAAATCATCGAGCCGCTCAAGGAAAGTAATGATGTCTTTGCATGGAGGGTAGAAGACATGAGGGGAATCAAGGAGGAGGTCGCTGTTCACAGACTGGAAGTCAACCCGACCATAAAGCCTAGACCCCAAAAATTGAGAAGCTTTGCTCGCGACAAGGAAGAGGCCATAAAACTGAGGTACAAAAACTTTTGAATGCAGGGATAATCAAAGAGGCCACTCATACAACGTGGTTGGCCAACGTGGTCATGGTGAAGAAATCAAATGGCAAATGGCGGATGTGTGTCGACTTCACCACTCTCAATCTTGCTTGCCCAAAGGACGCTTATCCCCTTCCTAGAATCGACAAACTTGTGGATTCTATTGCCGGGCACTCCACCTCGCCCTCGACGCTTACTCGGGATATCACCAGCATTAAGATGCACGAGGATGACATAGTCAAGACAAAGCATTTCAAGCGGCCGGAGGCATCTACCGCTACAACATGATGCCGTTTGGATTAAAGAATGCAGGAGCGACTTATCAGAGGATGGTGAACAAAGTCTTTGCCTCGCAAATTGGTCGAAATATGGAAGCTTACGTGGACGACATGGTCATCAAAACTAAGACTGGACGTCACGTAGTCGACCTGAAGGAAACATTCGCCAACTTGCGAGCAAACGACATGAAGCTCAATCCCAAAGAAGTGTGTCTTTGGAGTTGCACTGGCAAGTTCTTGGGATTTATGGTATCTCAAAGAGGCATAGAAGCCAATACGTAAAAAATCCAGGCGTTAGTCGACATGAAAGCTCCCACTGTCAAAGAGATGCAAATGACTTAACGGAAGGGTAGCAGCTCTTGGTCGCTTCATATCAAAGTCGCAGAGAGGTCTCTCCCTTCTTCAAAGCATTGAGGGGGACGAAAAATTTTGAGTGGACGACCGAATGTCATTCGTCGTTTCAACAATTGAAGGATTACCTCGCTACTCCACCTTTGCTAAGTAGCCCGACCACTAGTGAAACCTTATTTGTATATCTCGTCTCGTGGAGACAAGTCGGTTGCAGCGGTGTTGATTAGAGAGGATGAAGGGCTTCAAAAACCAAGATATTACATCGCAAGGCCTTATCGATGTGGAGAGCAGATACTACAATGCCGAGAAGGTCGCTTATGCCCTAGTCGTGGCTTCAAGGAAGCCGCGAGCTTATTTTCTGGCTCATCCAATTGTGGTTCTTACAAATGCCCCCCTTAGAAAAATTCTTCACAAGCCGGAGAGTTCAGGTCGACTTCTCAATTGGTCAATTGCCCTTACTGAATTTGACATTGAGTATCGACCTCGAAAGTTGTTGAAGGCTCAAGCTCTAGCGGACTTCTTGGTCGAGCTTACGTTCACCAAGGAAGACGACGAGCAGCGAGCTCCAAAAGAAAAGGCTAAAGGGAAGGATTCGTAATCCCGTGTCGCCATCGCCTACCCGTCGATTCCGGAAGGTCTATTCAGACGGATCGGCGACCAAGAATAGCAGTGGAGCTGGGATAGTGCTAATTGAACCGTAGTCCGGAACTGTGTATGAGGAATCACTAAGGTTCAAGTTTGATGCTTCCAACAACCAAAGCCGAATATGAAGCTTTGATAGCGGCTATAGAATACGCCAAGTGTTTTGGAGCGACTAAGATCATGGCCTACCGTGATTCACACCGATAGTCAACCAGGTCGAGGCGAGTACGAGGTACTTAGTGCCACACCGATCAAATACCGCGACTGGTGAAGGAACCGATAAAAGATTTGGAATTACGGGAGATTCAAAGAATTGGACGAGAAGACAATGAGCTAGCCGACCTCCTCTCGAAGTTAGCCACTTCGGATGAACCACATGATGAACCTATCTCCTTCCTCGAAAGTCCAAATTCTATGAAAGAGTAAAAATTCTATGCATAGATGATCCATCAAGAAATTGGACTCAGGAGAAGTGTTGGATCGAGGAAATGAAGGCATACATAGAAAGTGGAGAGCTGCCAGATGACGAGAAGAAGGCTCGAGCTATCAAAAAGAAAGCTCCAAGGTATGTCATTCAAGGAGGCGACCTGTTCAGAAGATCTTATACTCGACCATTACTAAAGTGCATCCACCCTCAAGAGGTCGCCCTATTGATACACGAAGTACATAGTGGAATTTGTGGTGGACACCCGGGGGCCAGGACTCTTGCTGACAAGTTAATCACTTTGGGGTACTACTGGCCACACATGAGAGCTGACACTCACAACTTTGTTCAGCAATGTGATCAATGCCAAAGGTTTGCCAACCTTCCCCATGTGCCTACAACAGAGCAGACTCCTGTGATCGCAGCTTGGCCATTTGACATGTGGGGCGTCGACCTGATTGGACCCTTCCCTCCCGCCCGAGGAAACTGCAAGTATGTGATCGTCGCCATAGATTACTTCACTAAATGGGTTGAGGCCAAACCATTAGCTCGCATCACAGAGGAAAATGCTATCAACTTTATTCATGACTTCATTTGGTGTCGGTTTGGTTTTCCTCGAGCTATAGTGTCCGACAATGGTTTACAGTTCTCCTGCACCTTCGGCGTAGATGAAGCGAGTTGGAATCAAACATTGGAAATCTTTTGTCGCCTATCCTCAAGGAAATGGCCAAGCTGAGGCAGCAAATAAACTTGTTCTATCTTCGCTCAAGACAGGACTCGTAGGTCGACGTAACAATTGGTTGGACGAACTCCCCCTTGCTCTTTGGGCAGTCCGTACAACCACTCGGGGGCCTACGGGGGAAACCCCTTTTGCTCTCACATATGGGTCAGAGGCAATGGCACCTGCTGAGCTCAGATTTCCCACTGCCAGAGTGACTTTTTTCAATCAAGAGCAGAATGACACCAACAGATTGATCGACTTGGACCTGATCGACGAGAAGCGAGAAACAGCCTACCTCCGAATGGTCAACTACAAGCAGAGAACTAAGAGCTACCACGACAAGAAGGTCAAGGCAAGGTCGTTCCAAGTGGGAGATTATGTGTTGAGAAAGATCGAAGCAACGGGTAAAAGGACCCAGCAGAACAAGCTATCTCCTAACTGGGAAGGTCCCTATGTAGTCACTCGAGTCGTCAAGGAAGGAACCTACATGATAGCTCATCCTGGAGGTGACGAGTTGAAACATCCTTGGCATGCTACTCACCTCATCAAATACTACTTCTAGTTTTCAATTTCAAAGTTCAAGTTTGTGTTAAAGCTAGTTTCGAATTGATGTAAGCATGATTCCTACTTCAATGAAAAGCGCAGTTTATTCGATCAAACATAGTGTTACATTAATATCAACAAGCTCGACTCTTAGTCAGCTTCATTCTAACAAGCTCGATTCTTAATCAGCTTTGTTTATTTAACAAGTCCGACTCTTAGTCGACTTCGTTCTAACGAGCTCGACTCTTAGTCAGTTCATCTTAGCTCGACTCTTAGTCGCCTTCACCCTAACAAGCTCGACTCTTAGTCGGCTTCGTTCTCTAACAAGCTCGATTCTTAATCGCCTTTGTTCACTTAACAAGTCCGACTCTTAGTCGACTTAGTTCTAACAAACTCGACTCTTAGTCGCCTTGATTTACTTAGCTCGATTCTTAATCAGCTTTGCCTATTCAACAAGTATGATTCCTAATCAACTTGGTCCTAATTAACTCGACCCCGGGTCAGTTTCAATGGTATGAACAGGTTCGACTCATGATCAATCTCGTTCACAAAAAAGTTAACCAAGTCTGAGGTCGACTAAACCAACAAGATCAAGTCGCCTCTAGGCTCAAGTTGACTCATTTATATTATCTACATCTAGCTCGACATACAATATGGAATGGAAAACATACAACATTCTGAGAACAAAGGTCAGCTAAGATTAAATATGAAAAGCCTCCCAAGAGCGGGCCAAGACTTGAGCAGAAATTAACTTACAAAAGTATTATGCCTCCCAAAAAGCTGGGATAAGGCATACAGATAATGTTAGACAAAAGACAAAGATATTGTTTGGGACTTGTTCATTACAACTCAATAAAATCAAGAGTCTTGGACTACATCAGCTTGGTCGCCAATGGAAGCTCGACCTTCACCATCTTCTCGTTGCTGGGGCTCTATGGGCTTACCCGATTCGAATATGTCCGCTCGCTCAGATCCACGGCTTCAAAGATCGTCGAGTTCCGCCAAGACCACATCAAAATTTCTATCAAGAACAGGGGGAGCTTCCCACTTCTCGCAGTGATCCTCCTCATCCTCTTGGGCAATGAAAGCTAGATCATTTTCAAGGTAAGGAACGAGCGAGTGACCACCACGAGCCGTCATATCATATTGAGACTCAGTAAACCAACGAGCTAATTGCTCGATGGTAACCGTAGCCGTTGTATCTACAAGCGCACGACGGGCCATGTGTCTCTTGCCGACCTCAAGAAAATCTTGTGCCTTAGACACGATGGCATCATAGTACTCGTCCCCTTCCTTGAACTTCTCAACCACGGCTTCAGAGGCATCCTTAGCAGTTTTCTCAACAGCAGCCTGGAGGTCTTTCTGACTCTTCTCTCTCTCAAGTCGATGTTGTTCATGCAACTCGAGCAAGAAGGCATCCTTCTCCTTCAGAAGTTTGTTGACTGTGGCGCGCCCGCCTTGGTTTTTCCAGTTCCTTCTTCTCCGCATCCCTCTCCGCTTCTACCTCCTTGATCTTAGATTCAAGATGCAAGATCGGACAGGGCCTTCGTCTTCACCATTTCATTGGCTTCACACGAGTTATCCAGATCATTGTATTTCTCCCTCAAATCGGCCAACTCTTGTGCCTTCTTGGAGTAATCACGCAAAGCCTGCTTCTCCCTCTCAATTGACGCCCTCCAAGAGCTTTTAGCTTGCTCATTCATGGTGAGAGACCGCATTAGAGAAAACATTGAAGTATTAGCTCGGCTAAGGCATAGAAGGTGAACCGTCGAACTAACGTAATAAGCGACCAAACAGAAAGGGAAAGTAAAGGTTTACCTCGCCGTGTACCAACCTGCATCGGGCCGTGAATTCCTCCGGAGTCATCCCCTTATCCGCAAAGTGAGCTAGGAGATCTACATCCAAGGCCCTTCTCACCACCACTTGACCAAGCGTCACCAGGATAGCGGCGAGTCATGCCGTTGACCCCAATGAGAGGGGAACATCGCTAAGCTTCGAATCAAAGCATCTATGGATTCTTGGCTCCTGGGGAGGGGCTAGAGGAGGGAGTGGACTTGGGGAGACGGCCTTGCCCTTTCCTGCACCTTGATCTTTTTCTTGTCCTCAACGCCCGATCATCTTCCTCCTCGACGGCATCATCATTAATTTCAACCACATTCATCGGGCCGGACCCCGCCATCTCGGCTCCAGAGGTCGCAAAGCATTGGCCTCTTGAACCGGATCGAGCTCGACTTGGCCTAGGCGACCTGCCGGATTCCTCCTCTCCCTCATTCACATTCATGGAATGGGAGCCACTCTGTTGAAGGTCCTCTATCTCGACCTCCTCCATTGGGATCGGCCCAAAGCATTGTCCTTTGAGAGTAAATTATTCCTTACGGCGGCCTCCTCTCTCGCTTGCCTTAGCATTCACGGCTCCGTGGGCCCTCTTAGCCTTTTTCTTGTCGAAACTCCAACAATTCGAACCATGGCGGCTTCTTGTTCGGGAGTCAAACCGCACGACATCAAAGTGTTAGTTCGACAATACGAAATGCTTCTATGTACGAATTAATTCTACATACGAGCAAGCAATTTGATAAGTACAGGGGTGACAATTCGAAACGGATTTATGTACGAGCTAACCAGCTTCTACATGCGAATAGACAATGTATGGGCTAAGAGTCACGTATGCAAATAAAATCAGTTCTATGTACGAATTAATTCTACATATGAACAAACCATTTGATAAATACAGAGATACGATTACAAGCGGTTCTATGTACGAATTGACCGATTCTACAGCGAGCAAGCAAGTGACGAAATGAAAGTTAAGTAGGCATCAAAGCAATCCTATACGCCTATAAAAAATCACTTATGCAAGTTAACATTGGACGAGCTAATGAACGAAGGCGAGTAAACCCTTACCACCAATGTGTTCTCCATTGTTCTTGCAAGAATCGCCCGCTTCGGCAAAACCGACAATTCTCCTCTAATCTCCCCAAAGAGTGAGTTACCCAATCGTGGTACACCCGGCCTCTCAATACAGTACAAGGGGCTCGCTACCTCATCTCCAGGCATCATCCCGCCTAGAATATAATTGTACTTGGTTGTCACTAATGACTCCCAACCGACGGGTCCATCCTCGACCAGGGCACACAGCCTTTCTATACAAAGTTTTACACCAAGGAGGCTCCCAGTAATTATCCTCACCGATAACGTCGACTCGTCATTGGGTAGAGGAAATTCCCATCCCACCGCTCTCAACCAAAACTACGTGCGAGTTCCAGGCGGTTGTGTTTATTAGGAAGGGTGGCAAACAACTTTGGAGAGTTAGGCTTGGAAGGAGTACTAATCCCCCAATCATGCTTATCTAGCTTGGCACCAAAAAACTCTTTGAAAACCTTCATACAAGGCTCATGGCCCAAGAGCCTACACACCATTGCAAAGCACACCAAAGACTCTACAAGTGTTAGCACCGAGTGAAGAGGGAGGGCATCCATACACTCCGAAAACTCATTGATGAAAGGATCCAATGGTAGCCTCAACCCACCTCAAATTGACCATAAAGAAAGCTACCTTGGTTTTATCCCTAGTGAAAGTACCTCGGTATTTGGCCATAAAATCTTTCTCGTCGAGGATGGTCACCCTAAAGTCCGCCCTATTCACCCCACGTAATTTGTAGATCATATCGTAACGGGATTCCATATTCTTCCTTCCACGGGTAGGTCGTTGGGGCACATAGCCCCTCTCATTCTTGCCTGGCACCACATCGGGCCCAAAGGCGTTGACACCCGAGGACCGTAAGAAGTTGAGGCGCGTTCCCTTCTTGAGTCGCCATATATGTACAAGCAAAAGAGGAAGCAGGGAGTCACCCTATGATCATGTTCGCCGACCTACCTAAGGACGACCTAGACTCCAGGAAAACCTATTCTATTTCTAAGGAAGGAGGGCTTTTGGACGTCCCTAACATAAAACAAGGTGATATGGTCAAGCAAGCTTCATGGAATAGATGAAAAGCGACAACATTTGAGTCGTCAATCACCACATTTTCAATTTCTCCTACAATGGGCAGCCCTATCTCAGTGTAATTCAACCCCCAACTAGTCAAAATGGAGGCACACTCATCCAAGGACATCACTCTCCACTCACCGTTCACATTCTTGCATGCCCTACGGTTAACAGTGCAGTAGCCATACCACGCCCCTGGTTCGCAACTAAAGGTCCTAGACATGGCGGAAACGAAGAACAGTGCATAAATTAAAACCTTAAAGCAAGGATATGAGGGAAATACCTTAATTAATTGCAGAAGGTAGGTTCGTTGCTGAAGCCGAGAACTAGATTTAAATCTTGCTGCAATCCCGTGATTATCGCCGGAGAAGAAGAGTTTTAGGACGGTAAAAGTTCTAAACGAAGAGGGATTTTGCTATTTATATTTTCCTAAATTTGGAAAGGGAAAGGAAAATCGAAATTAATTTTCCAAAATTAAAAACTGAAGCGGTTTTCGAGAAGGAGTTCCAAACGTCAGAATTGTAATCATTACGAAAATCGGCGCTCCTTCATCTCCAACCGTTCATCGCCAACGATCAGGATGTTGCCACGTCATCATGGTCGACCTACTTCAAAGACTAGCATCGACCTGCGAGTAAAGCAATTTTCGTCAAAAATCTTCTTAACTTCCGAGTCGACGAAGTCAACTCGAAAGTTGGCCACCGAACATACCAAAAGTGTCGAGTTGGGCCAAACGAGTAAAGTCCAATGCATGACGGCCTTGGTCTCCACATTCCCAATAAGGCTGGTCCAATCAAAACAAGGCCCAAAGCCCATCTCAAGTATCAGTCGACTAAGCCCATGGTCCGACCTACCAGGTCCCGACCTAACTTAGTCCGACCTCATGATCCATATTACAATTCGGGTACGAACCATGCTCTACCCGACAGTCAGGTCGACCATATCACGAGTGGCGACCTCGACCTAAATCAACAAGTGACGACTTAACACTTGCCGGCTTATTTGGTTGAACAATCCTCATAACCACATCCCTACAAATCAGGGACCGTTATAGACATGTTCCCACGTCCAAGTAACTGCCGCTACAATCTCGGAGCACATGTCGCCTCCCCAAAAATACACCACTCTTGTCTATAAATACTTCATCACTACCAAACGGTGAAAGGTAACTGCCATTTTGTATTCTGAGTTCATTATTCAATACATTTTGAGCTTTATACAGCTGTGATCTTACTCTCACGCCCGAGCGTCTTCGCCGGAGACACATCCGGCTAGTCGTGGGTTCTGATTTCAGGTCAAGGAGCCAGGTGATCAGTCCTGCCACGTGGAGGAAGATTGATAAGCACAATTCCTACAGCATCATATAGATATATAATTAACAAGCAAACAGATTAATACTCAATTTTTTGACAAAATATGTTTAACAAAATCATGGACATAACATACGAGCAAGTATCAATAAGCAAAAATGGTAATCATAAGAAATGTGTTATGTGAAGTAGTTGTGTAAGCTCCATTTTGTTAAAGATGTAGAAGTTGGGTAAAGTGTTGCTACTACCATTACTTGTTTCCTCTTACCCTGGTTAGCTTAGGACCACCGTTAAACATGGAAATCAGATTCAATTAAAAAAGAAGGCACGCTATATTTCTTTGTGCAAGAGCGTGCCTTGAGCACCGTCCCTTTCCAAAAACTTATTCAACTTTTTTAAAAAACTAACTTATTGGATTTTCTATGGACCATGCTTGCGCGTTTGAGGAAAGAACCAAGCTCTTGTTTAGCTGTATTGGTCTGCTTTATGCGTTTTTGGTTTTTGTCCTAAAGAGGATTGTTCAAGCTTTCAAGTCACCTATCATTGATCCCAATGTTCAATATCAGATTTATTTATTTTTCTTTTCTGGACATGGAAGTTTCTCATCTGCTATGTCTTAATTTGTTTGTACTTTTCAATTAAAAAAGAAGGCACGCTATATTTCTTTGTGCAAGAGCGTGCCTTGAGCACCGTCCCTTTCCAAAAACTTATTCGACTTTTTTAAAAAACTAACTTATTGGATTTTCTATGGACCATGCTTGCGCGTTTGAGGAAAGAACCAAGCTCTTGTTTAGCTGTATTGGTCTGCTTTATGTGTTTTTGGTTTTTGTCCTAAACAGGATTGTTCAAGCTTTCAAGTCACCTATCATTGATCCCAATGTTCAATATTAGATTTATTTATTTTTCTTTTCTGGACATGGAAGTTTCTCATCTGCTATGTCTTAATTTGTTTGTACTTTGCCTCCCACCCACTCCACCCCCATCTTTTTTCCATTAATTGCTGTATGGAGATTAATGAGATTTTTGTTCCTTGAAAGATTGAAACTGGATCTGAAGATGATGAATCAGATGACTCTGAGTCGGAATCTAACGAGACACTAGATTTATCAAAGATCACTGAGATGAGGCTTGTACCATCAGATCCTAGTCAATGTATCATTTCTCACTTCTACATATTCAAAATAATTCAAAATATAATTAGAGGGTTAAATATCCTAAATCATCATCCTCCCTAATAAATTAAGCAAACAAATCAAAAATAAAAATAAACCATCTATGTAATCCAAACCAAACCTAAAAACAACACAGTCAATAAATTTAATTTAACCCTAAATCAAAAATCAAAAGCCCTAACCCTCCCTAATCTAGGATAAAATAAGGTTAAAAACATGAAAACAGTATGAATAAGATCCTTTGAGATAAATGATAAATCAATTGAACTGAATTTGTAAATAGACCAATGAATCGATTAAGAACAACTGAATCAAACGAAATTGGAGATAATGGTTGAAGAGTTAGAGCGGACCTGTGACAATGGCGCAGGGGCGGTCCGGGCGGATCCAGAGCAGACGGCAGACGCCGTGAACGGAGAGGAGAACTGGAGAAGGAGCGCCTGAACTGAAAGGAGAGAAAGAGTACCGACGATCGAACGTCGGAACGGAGAAGGATGGAGCGCCTGCGCCGTGACCGACGCCGTGACCTTCGTGCGGCGTCTTCTTCAGCGAATTACGGGCGAATTGGACCAGGAGGGGTGAGGTTTGTAAATGTGTTTGCTGAGTTGATTTTTACAATTTAAGAGCATTATATAGGTGGGTTTTTTTTATATATTTTGAGGGGGGGCTTGTATATTTTTTCAGGGGGTATAATTAAATTTTTTTTTACAATGAGGCCCCACACTTTTGATATATTACCACTAAGCCCCTAAATTTTGGGGCCCAAAATATGGACAAATTTAGGGGGCCTAAGGCTCAGATCTCACCTGCCTTTATTAAGGGCCGGCCCTGACTCTTGTACTATAAAATATAATGAATAGCAATATATGATGTAATTTATCTAATATAAAGTCGGATTTCTATGTACTCAAACTGCACATATCCGATCTATGACGATTCTATGATCAGACAGACTTTTGGATGAGCAGAACTTTTGTTAAAGAAACATGAAACAACATGTTTGGCTCGCTCGTTATGTCCTGTAATTGATCTATTCAGTACACTTGATTCAAATAATTGTGAATATTTCTTGAATGGGATTTAAATGAAGGGGCATTTATCAAAACTACTTTTGAAAAATAGATATTACAAAAAAAAAAAAAAAAACACACACAATTTACAAAAACTTTTTAAATATTACAAAAAACTATTTTTTTATTTTTTTATTTATATGTTAAACAACTGATAAATACATTTAATGAACAACTGATAAATGCATTTATCAATGTAAAATGCATTTATTAGTTGTTTAACTAAAAAATTAGTGAAAATCTCTTGTAAAACGTGTTCTACGCTCGTCTGAGCGTAGAACGTGTTTTTAAATAGGCGCGGTGACATTTTTGTAAATAAATAGAACTTCTCAAAATGTGCGGTGACATTTTTGTAAATAATTGAAACTTATAAGAGACAGTTTTCTACACAACAACAGGCAGGCACATTTTAACATTGTAAATAATTGAAATTCACCGGGCACTTTTTGATACTGCAGAAGGCACTTCTGAATACTACAAGAAGCATATTTTAACACTACAACAGGCATGTGTTTTTTAATTCACTTTGACACTTTTCAATATTACAACAGACATTTTTCAATACTACAAGAGGCACTTTTCAATACTACAACAGGCACTTTTTAACACTACAACAGGCACTATTTTTCAACAATATCACTGCATTATTTAACATTACAACCGATTTAAATGTGTTTATTAGTGTCATAATAGAATAGGCACTTTGTTTATATTGCAACAGACACTTTATTGTACTAGAAAATGCCCTTTAGCAAAACAGGTTCTAGGATAGCTTATCCTAGAACTAGTTTCACACAAGAACAACTCAAAAAATTAAGCACAAAATACTCTTTAAAAAACGGATAAATAAATTTATCAGTTATATACAATTGATAAATGAATTTTACATCGATAAATGCATTTTACATTAATTAATGCATTTATCTTTTGTTTTAACTGAAAAAACAAAAAAAAAGTTTTTTTTAATATCAATTTTTTTTTTGTAAATATCATCTTTTTAATATAGTTTTTAATAAAAAATCCTTACATGAATCAGAATCTTCATCACTTGCTCTACCTTGGCATGATTTATGTTTATCAGTTTATCTCTAGTATTAGTGAGCCAATCTATAGTATAAATCCAACCCCCTATGAACAGTTTTATTGGTCGAAATTTTCATTTTGCCCTCACTATTTTGTTTCTTTCCCATTTTGCCCTTAAAAAAAATTAAATTAAAAAAAAATTAAAAAAAAACAAAAAAACAAAAACAAAAAATGTGACCTTGGACACGGGCTTAGGCCAGTGCATTATAAGACCAGCCCATTCCCAATCACACACCACAACTTCAACAAAAGTCAACATTCCCCATTCAGGCCTGACAATATTTTTGGAAATGTACACCCAAATATAGATTAGCTCAAAACATTTGCATGACTCTTCGTTAATGTGAAACTAAAGAAAAAAATCTGGGTGAGATCGTGATGGGTGTGAGACGGGCTTCCCCACCTATCCGCTTACCGCTAGTTCTGGGCTTACTCATCGTTCAGCGTCTGCCAACTGTTATATTTTAAGAAAAAAAACCTTCAAAAATTTAGAATGAAGTAACTTGATATTTTGAAAACAAAAAAATTACTTAAAAAATACTGTTGTGTTAATCTCGACGATACGAATCAAAGTAGCAGCGTATTGATATGATTTTGTATTATTTTTGTAAAATCTTATTTTGTAACAAACAAAAAAATTGAGTTATTCGTCGCCTGAAATATAAGACTTAATATTAAGAAATGTTACAAATGAAATTCTAAAATATAATAGTTTTTATTATAAAATGTAATTGTAGTTTAATAGAAATATTTTAAATAGTTTGATTTTATTTATAAAAGTAACAATTTGAAGTGTGAAATGTAACAGCCTATATATATGAGTATAATTTATTTACAAATTAATGTAACAGTTTTTGTAGGGAAAATGTGATATATTTGTTCCCGTACTTAGCTATTAGACACAGATATTCCCCTCATCTTATTTTTCTCCACTTATGCCCTCATATGAACATTTAATTATGATAAATTTGATCAAAACTAACTTTTCGTCAAATTTTTAACGAAATTACTGACTATCATGACTTTATGGTAATTTTGCACATTCACATCATTTTAATTGGTTAGATAAGTTTGCTGACTATACATAGCTAAACTATGTCGTTTTACCCATTGAAAGAAAATCTCTTATGATGACGTTATTTCATCCTTAATTTTCCAGCCAATATCCTCCACACACCGCCCAGCACCACCGTGCATCACCATCAACCTCCATTTCTCAAATCTTAACAACACCATCAAACTTCCTCTCCTCCACTTTCGACACCCTATCACAATCTAAAAAATGAAAAAAACACATACTTCACTGAACATTTCAAATATTCAAAATCAAGATCTGACTTTAAACTCAAATTCATAAATCACACACGCACACAAATAAACAAAGACATTATACAAAAATAAACTTTGGTACATAGTCAACAAAAAAATGAAACTAAGATGTACGAAGATAACTCAGATCTTGTAATCGCCGGAAATAATGGAAGGGAGCAAAACAACCCTAAAAAAATATAGATCTAAAATTTTAATTTTTGAGTGATTGAAATGGTGAGAAAAGGGGGAGCACAAGTTGAGAGAGCGAGGAGGGGAGACGAGCAGATGGTGGCGGACGGTGGGATTTGGATAGTGTTTACAGACATTCTTTGTCCATCAACTTTCGATTTGGGAAATAGAGGTTGATGGTGAAGCACGATGGTGCTGGGCGGTAGGTGAAGGATATTGACGGGAAAATTAAGGATGAAACGACGTCATTTTGAGGGATTTTCTTTCAATGGGTAAAACGGCATAGTTTAGTTATTTATAGTCAGCAAGGTTATCTGGCCAATTTAATTGACGTGAAAGTGTAAAATTACCATAAAGCCATCCTAGTCATCAATTTCGTTAAAAATTTGACGTAAAGTTAGTTTTGGTCAAATTTACCCTAATTAAATGTTCATACGAGGGCATATGTGCAAAAAAATAAGATAAGGGGCATATTTGCGTCTAATAGCTAAGTACGAGAGCAAATATATCATATTTTCCGCTTTTTTACAGTAAATGTTACCTTTTTTTTCTTAAAAAAAAGACAAGAATTTTTCACAAATGAATGTTATAATTTTTATTATAAAATATAACAGTAGTTTTGCAGAAAATTTAAAATAGTTTGATTATTATTTTTTAGAGAAAACAATAATTGAAATGTAACAGATTATATACACGGGTATAATTTGTTATACAAATAAATGTAACAATTTTTTAGTGAAAATGTTACATTTCAATATTATGTTAACCTTAATTCTTTTTCTGTAAAAATTGTGGTTACATTTTAGAATAAAAAGGGTTACATTTCAGTATAAAAAAATGTTACATTTTCAAATAAAAACTGTTACATTTCAGAAAAGAAAAATGTTAGGAAATTTGCCCCATAAGTTCCTTTTGGAACAAATCACTTCCCACTAAGTTCCTCATTGTATTAAAATGCCCCATAAGTTCTCATGTTGTATTATGTATAATACAACATTTAGTTATACAGTAGTTTAAAATCATAATACTGCATCCGCACTATCGCCTCCGCCACAGCCCAGCTCCGCCGCCGCCGTCTGCTATCGCCGCATGCCGGATTCCAGTCAATTTTCGCCGGAATCCGGTCAATTTTCACCGGAATCCGGCAATTTTGGCCAGAATTCGGCCGCCTATCGCCGGAATCCAGTCGCCGGAGGTCGGAATCTGGTCGCCGGTGTAACGACCCCAATTTTCATACATATTAATAATACTTAATTTAATAATAGAATAGCCTCCAACGGCTACTAAAACCATAATTCAAAATACTAACCACTATTTGAAATAAACTTAAATGCTGAAAACGGTAACAATCTCTACGGCTAGTACAAACCACTAGCTCAAGATACTTAATGTTCTAAAATAATTATTTGAACTCCAAAATCCGCTAATCCATCAATATGCAGCCATCCACTACAACATTTATTACCTGGGAGGGAAAAGAATATGAAAGGGTGAGCGAACAAAGCTCAGTAAGTTCATACGGGGTCTCTTCGGTTTCTAAGAAGAGACGACCGGAACGAACGGAGTTTAACAATATATCAATGAAAGGATTTCAGGTACAATAAATAGTTTAGGTACTGAGAATGTCAAAGAATGATACTTTTTCAAATAACAAGTAGTGGCACTTTTACAAATAACAAATGGAACTTTACACACATTTGTCCGTCAATTCCAAGTACTTTTGCACCTTTCATCTAGGCGACTCTGATACACCTTTTCAGGCAATCGTTGAATAAGGTTCTCTTACGCCATTATCAAAGCACCCCCTTATTCTGATGCATCATGATAATCACATCTATAGAATTTAGATCACTTCCTTCTATAGTGAATTTAACTTTGAGACCATTTCAATCTGTTTAGGCCTTAGGTCATTTCAATGTAACGACCCCAAACATAAAAAGTCCTTAGGTCATTTCAATGTAACGACCCCAAACATAAAAAGTCCTTAGGTCATTTCAATGTAACGACCCCAAACATAAAAAGTCCTTAACAATTGGACAATTTAACATCATATATTCATAGTGTTCATGGTACGAGAACACATAAGTCAATTTCAATTCACATAGATACACATTGAACAAAAACGCATCAATGGTATGATATTCCAAGAACGTTCATAACGAGGGAATACAATTCACTACCGGCCACTTGGTAGCATATACTTTATGAAACTTTTAGAATCATAACACAAAGGATATGAAACAATCAAATGCTAAGGAGCGTAATCCCTTACCTTGGTCTAACTTCTTGTGCAGCTCTTCCCGTGCGTATCTACAACCACGAAAGAGTAACTTAGTATCTCGCATTTGTCGTTAACTATCTCTACTTAGTTAAATCTCATGCGTTATAATTTAACTTCTTTCCTTTCTTTATTTAGTAATCTTCTAGGTTTGGAAAGTTTCTATTTTCGAAAAATTTTCATATTTGGGAATTTCATTATTCTTGAATTTGTAATTCCCTAATTATAGGTTGATTTTATTTAGGGTTGTTCTCTTTTCTATCCTTTTCATAAATCTTAACTCTACAGTAGACTTTCCTCTTTAGGATTTCTAATTAAGCCCTTTTATTTTTGGCTAATTACTAAAAGGTCCTCCATCTTTTAGGTATTTGTAAAATAGTCCCTCAACTTATGGGTATTTGCAAAACAGTCCCTCAACTTTTAAATATTTGCAAAACAGTCCCTCAATTTTTAAATATTTGCAAAATAGTCCTTCAACTTTTAGGTAATTACGAATTAGTCCCTTGACTTTCAATTAATTACAGAATAGTCCCTCAACTTCCAATTAATTACAGTTTGATCCTTCTGTAGTTTTAAACTTTACAATTTAGTCCTTCAGTTAAGTTCTCCATCTAATTCCTGACTGTACAGTTAGAATTCTAATGGTTTCAGCTTATAACTATTCAATTTAGCCCCTTTTCAGTTGGAAACTTAACTGTAATCCTTTAAACTAACCCAAAAGCTTAACGAATTAAACAAAAATATACCTAATCATACCTAGGGCCATTTGGTCGAACCTAACAGGTTCTAAATTCATTGATTTGATTTTTCTTTTTACTTTTTAACATTAACCCAATTATTTAATTCATTTACTTCTTAATCAAACAATTCTTTAACCCATTAATTGTTTAAATATAGATTCTTTTTATTCTAAATTCAAGAAGAATTCTGGGTTATGATTATATTGTTATAACATTCAATTCCCCATCATTCTAATCCTCAAGTTATCAATTAACCCCGAGATTGAACATTTAAAACCCTAAGAATGATCATCCAAGAACAACAAAATTTTAAATCTTCAAAAATTCATAACTAATTCAATATTACTCCGAATTGAATGAAACGAAAACTAGAATTTAGGGTTTTACATTATCTTGATTGTGGTTAAGAAAGATTGACCAAAAAAGATCAAAAGCTCGATTGTTTTCCTCCTCCTTCAGTTCGGCCGCCGCCTAGGGTATTAGGGTTTTTAAAAATTTTTTTTTTTTTCTCTTTGGTAAATAATGAGTTATGAAAATTTTAGGAAGGGTTTTGATATTTATATTTGGGTATTAACCTTCTTGGGCCCCTTTACTTCACAAGCCCACTTACCTAGCCCAACTTGATTAAATCATTCAACCCATTCAATTAACCTTTAATAGCCCACTTATTAAATGCTAATTAATAATTATAATTACATTAATTATTTTATCAGAGTTGGTCTTATAAAAAATGCGTTTTTTTTTGCACTTAGAAAAAATGTGTTTTGTGTTTTCCCGTATGTGCCAGTTCCAATTTAACAAAGTGCCAGTGTGACAAAGTGTCAGTGCATGTGTAACAAAGTGCCAGTGAAAAAGTGTCCAGTTTAACAACAGTGCCGGGCCAGAACTGACATTGACACTTTGTTAAACTGGCACTGCACTTTTTACACGGGCACTTTTATATATATGAACTGGCACTCTGTTACACTAACACTGGCACTTTGTTACACTAACATTTTTACTGGCTCTCAAAAACACAAGCACTGGCATTCAAAAACACATGCACTGGCATTCAAAAACACATGCACTGGCACTCAAAAATACATACACTGGCACCCAAAAATACTGGTAATCATTTTTGCTGGCTCTCAAAAACACAAGCACTGGCACTCCAAAATACATGAACTGGCACTCAAAAAAACATACACCGGCATTAGTTTATACTAGAACTGGCACATCAAATCCCTCACTAAAAACACAAGCGCTGGCACTTCAAAATACATGAACTGGCACTCAAAAAAACATACACTGGCATTAGTTTACACTAGAACTGGCACATCAAATCCCTCACCAACAGCAAGAACATTACACACTCGAGTTGTACTGGCATTCCAAAACAATTGCACTGGCACTCGATTTTAAATGCACTGGCACTCGACAAAGCAATGAAAAACCCATAAAACTTCTTTCACATTACACACTCACCATTTCCATTTCCATTTCAGATCTATCAATTTGATACACTCAAAAGGTCCGTGCCAGAGTTCTTTGGAAATCTCGGATCTAACGACAAAAATCAACCGGAGTAAGCAGCCGCAAATCATGAATCTGGTAACCTAGAAACTTCTCCCTTCTTTATTAATGGCAGGGGTATCAAGGTTAGTTCACAATTTCTCCAATTCCTTGCTAATCGCTGCTTAAACTTTCTGGTGATGTCGGAGTCGGTGCTGGATTTTGACTAGAAATCGAGGACGAAGACGAGTTGAGAGTGGCCGGAGAGGATCAGGGGTTGGGGAGAGGATTGGGGAGAGGAAACTGGTGGTGGAGGAGGAAACTGGTGGTGGTGGTGAGGACGCCATTTGCGTTTAGAGAGAGAGAGCTCGTGAGGAAACCGTTTAGAGAGAGAGAGCTCGTCGTGAGGAAAACACGCTTTTTTCAAAGTTTGAAAAAAACGCGTTTTTTACAAGTTTTTGGCTAATTATTTTCTAAAAAAAAAATAATTAATTAAAAGTTTAAAATTTTCGGGTTCTTACAGCCGGTCCATGGGCTTCGGACTCCATTCACCGGCGGCCGCCGGAATGCAGTATTATGGCCTTAATTGATGTTGTATTTTCGAAACATAATACAACATGGGGAAAGAACTAATCGGACATTATGAAACTTTTTTAGAACTTATCGGGCATAGTCCCAAAATGTTATATTCCTTTATAATAATCAAGGTTCTAAAAAGCGCTAGGCGGATGCTAGGCGGCGGAGCGAGCCTACAGCGCTGGGCGAGGGCTAGTCGGGGCCAGCGAGCTTAACCCAGGCGTTGGAGAGGGCGCAGCGCTAGGCGGGGCCTTTAGAACACACGATAATAATTGTTACATTTGCTGGCGAAAAATAAAAAAAAAAGCCAAAAAAAAAATGACAGGTAAAAGAAAATACATGTGAATCTGCGAGCGACCATCTTACCGCGTGAGAGCGACCATCTTACCGCGTGAGAGTCCATCTCACGGGAGACCGCCTCAAAACTCAATGTTTAATGTCATTTTTTCGTGCAACATTATATGCTAGTCCTAATAATCCAAAAATTATGAATGTTTAAGACTATTATCAATTTCATGACTATCATGCATAGTTAATCTCTTAGTTTCAAAATACTTGTAGTTTTAAAATTTTTTACACAAATTAAGAAATACATTTAATACATATCTAATAGACTAAATTACCCTTAAAATATTTCAAATATCTAGACAATTAATTTTTTTTTATAATGACAGCTATCTATTCATAAATAAGGGTGGATCAGGCAAGGCAAAGTGTATCAAAGTTTTATAAAAAAAAACATCAAACCTACAAGTATTTTTAGACAGAAAATCTTTTTGAAAACTACAAGTATTTTGGGATGGAGGAAGTAATTTTTTACAATTAAATGGTATAGATGCAAAATTATTCATGTTTTCCACTTTTCAAATATTTAGTTTTGAAAGCTAACTAGTGAAAAAAGTTCGATAAACAAAATAGATAAGAACAGTTTTTTCTAAAAAGAAAATTCATTTTTAAATCAAAATTTCTTGAAAATAGACATTGATTTAGGATTTAGGGGCAAAGGGAGTTTATGTACTAGAGGCCACAATAACATTCAACCATTCACTATGAGTCCAATTCAATGGCTATGTAAGTGACATTTAAGTAAGCAAATTCAGTGAACAATTGTACGTATATACCATAATCAAATTCTAAAATGTAATTAAGTTTCATAAACTCATTTATACGCTCGATCCGCGCCCATCTTTGGGAGTAAATAGTGGGTATCGCAGCGATATTGCTAGATGATAAAATAGAGGAGACAAATCAAGAGATACCGGTCCCTATCTCTATCTCTAACAATGATCTACTGGTAAAAGATCCAGCAGTGTTAGCTCAAATTCATGGTATGAAATTAAAGATACAAAAGAAAGGGGGCCTGCCTCATGTTTCCCTCCATCATTTCACCATGAGGATTGCTCTACAAGTCTATATGCTTCTATAATGGTTGGCATCTATACTTTCTTTCCCACTTCAAATATACATATCTTTATCCATCCCTTAATGGGTCCCCTTTATTACTTCCCAATCTTCATGATTATAAATGGGCATGAAACTGCTGCAGCGACAGATTTGTTGCTACACTGTAGCGTTTGGCCAAATTTGTCTCTTCATGAATCTTCATGAATTAGGTGGTCAAAATTATATGAAATGGTTAAATCTGCCATTGAGTCCCACATTTATCACAAACAATATTTATTGGCCCAAAAAGAAGCAGACTTGGTCAAATCTTAGTTAAACGCGCTGCAGTGCAGCAAATCTACACAAATCTACCCTGCAGTATTTCAAAATCATTTAAAAACATATTAAACTCCAAAAGTGGTACCTAATTTAGCCTTTCCATCTGTTATATATCTCACCTGTCCCAACCTTTTCCCTAGTATTGATACAATAACTTGTTGACAATTAAATAAAATATCAACTGTCCTTTGAACTCACTCCACACATGCACTTTGAGAGTAAGGGGGGATTGATTGATTCAATACAAGTGATGGTAATCATGTTGGTTAGGGCCCTGTTTGTTCCCCCCTTGTGTTGGTTTTGAGTGTTTACAGCTCCACATTAATCACATTTTTAATAAAAGATGGGACCATTAGTTTGGTAAATGGGGATTAGTGATTAGGCATGATGGGGGTTATAAATGTATTGCAAGGTGGGAAGCATTTCACTCATCTTCTTAAACTAAATTTCATTTTCTAATTAAAAAAAGTGTGATTACCTAAAATGGATTTCGAGTTTAAGCCGGTGGTATCTCAGGCACATCCCGAGACGATGGATCTTCTTTCGCAGGCATGGTGTAACTTCGCTATCAAAGACGCTTTCCAACCTGAGTTCCATGAGCGGTCGCTAGTTGTCCATGATTACCCCATCCTCAAACTTGACAATGAACCAAAGTCACCAGTGCTGGTACTTTGACTCTATCCTTCTATTCCTTTATTCCTGCTTTTGCACACACAGAAACACATATGTTTACTGGAGAAAGAAAGATTAATAATACTCCCTCGGTCCCAAAATGAATGACCAAATATTATCAAATTTTGCTCTTGATCCATCCCAAAATGATGAGCAAAATTTGTCAAAATTCGCTCTTGAACAAAAGCAAATTTTGACAGAATTTGCTCATTCATTTTGGGACGCAGGGAGTATGTACTTATGGTAGTCTATAAACATGCAGAAGATGGAATATGCAGATACATCTACACCACCTTGGAAATCAAATGATGTTCAGGTAAACAGATGAGATCCAGCTTTCTACTTTCTATCTATCATGTGTGTGTGTGCATGTGCATGTGCATGTGCATGTGCATGTGCATGTGCATGTGCATGTGCATGTGCATGTGCATGTGCATGTCCATGTGCTATAAGACATTTAGCACAATTTATGACTTTCTTATCTGTTTATCAGTCGTGGTTACGGATGCAACAAGCAATGCATCCAGAAGTGAACTACAACAGCTGCTTTAAAAAGAAATGGGTAATCTAATATACTATGGCTTAACTCATTGTTACTTGAAAGACAAATGTAATTAAAACATAAACTTATTTATTAGAGTTTTTGTTGCAGCAACCATGGAAAAATGTGCCTTTTCGGCTTGTGTCAATCAAGAAATGGATGAAAGAGATTAAGCAGAAAAGAAAAGAAGATCAGAGGCTACAAAGAGCAGAAGTACATGCAGCCATATCAGTGGCTGGTGTTGCTGCAGCCTTAGCTGCTATAGCAGCTGAAAACTCAAAGCAGGATGATCCAAACGATGCCAAGGAAGCTGCAGTAGCCTCTGCAGCTGCTCTTGTTGCTGCCCAGTGTGCAAAAATGGCAGAAGAAATGGGGGCAAAGAGGGAGCAAATTACCATTGCAATAAGCTCTGCTATGAGTGGCACAAGTACCAGTGATATCCTAACACTTGCAGCAGCAGCTTCAACTTGTAAATCTCTTCAAACTCCCCATAAAGCTTTCCGTTCATTATACTCCCTCCATCCCAAAATGAATGACCAAATAATTTTCAAATTAGCTCCTGATCAAGAGCACATTTGAAAATTTTTTGGTCATTCATTTTGGGACAGGGGGAGTACATGATTAGTTATCTGAGTCTTCTTTATATATTCTTTTAGCACTCAGAGGAGCTGCTACACTAAAAACAAGAACACTCGGCAAGAGTAGGTTAACTGGTAGTACATCTGTGCTGCCGATCGAGGAGAATACCAATCACGAATTTGACCTTGAAAAGTGTAGAACAATTCTTAGAAAAGGGGCCGAACTCAGCATCGAGACATCTGATGGTATGAAAAATTTCTTCCACTACATGTTTGAACAATTTATAAAATCAGTCATATAACTTGGACATATCTCACTTATCATCACTTGTGGGTAATCATACATTCCCCCAAGCGTGTTATAATTTTGCCTTATTTTTGACCTATCCGATATTTTTCATCAATTTTCAAACAGGGAGATGCTTGGTGAGGTCAGTGTCTGTGTTCTTATCTAATGAAGCCAAGGTATGAAAAGAAACAATTTCACAGTAATAATTTCCTTTCCAAGATAACTATGTGATAAGAAAATAGATATTCTGAAGTGAAGACAAAATTAAAGTCAAAACTTTGACTCTGGGACAATCATGTGCATGGAAGCCTAACATCCAAATGTTGTTTTGAATTCACAGGTTATCCTCAAAACAAGGAAGCTTAATCTACTGAATACCTTCGCAAGCAAGAAGGAATGTATGGTTCTTCACTCTGTTCAGGATTATTTTTTTCTCGTCAAGTGAAAAAAAAAAATCATAAGACCATCTAACCACTAATATTTTCTCGAGGCAGGAACGCAGTCAAACCAAATCATACAAAATGTTATTGCTAATCCTCCCATATTCCACTAATAGTTTCAATGATTGTGTTGCTTTTAGGTGTTGTACAAGACCAGTATGCAGAATTGTACAAGGATTCAGAAGCAGAGGATCCTAATACATGTTTTCTCATTGTGCTGACTACCAATCGAGGGATATTTAAGCTGGATATGATGGATGATTATCAGCGATATATGATTTGGGCAAGAACTATTAATCACATGCTAAAGCACGCTACTCCATTATCAAAATATGAACTTCCGTATTACAAAGAATAGGGTTATTACCCTGATACTAATAACATGTATTTCTGTACTTCCAGTTTTATTTTGTAATTATATCAGATTTATTCCAAGTATAAAAGTTTACAGCATGAAATAACAAGGTTGAACATGATGTAAGGAAACACAGATTGATGGCGCACCCTTTGGCTGTTGGATTTCCAACAGGCTGGGCTCAGCAAGAAATGGTCATGAGATGTCCTCCTCATAGCATCTGACACCAAGTATTAGAAAGTGTACGGCATGGATAAGACAAAGAACTTTTGGACTATACAGTAAAATGGTGAAACAAGAGCATAGCAGTATCAAATAAATGAATTGAATGCAAGTACACTTAACATAGACAAACAGAACAGACAACATGCACTGAAATCCTCAGAAGAATGCGGGATATCTATAGAATGGATGAATAATAGAGAACTGAGTTGCTCTGAGAGAGAGACAGAGACAGAGAGTGGCCATCCTTAATTTACTTTTGCAGGGATATTAAGGAAGAGGATTTTAGGCCGTAACTAATCTTGTACCTGCCAATTTACGGGGTAAAAACTTGAATGACTCACTACCACTCTTTAGGGAGGAAGGTATTGAGTCTTTTACAGTATTAAAAAAAAAAAACTAATATATAGATTGTGGTTTATCTCATCAGAGCAAAAACTATTCCTGCTGGTAATATCAGCAATTAAAATTAGACAGAGCTATCAAGCGAAAAGTAGTAGTCGATATTGCTGGCAATTTAGAAACTACTTCAGCCAATACCATCAGTGTAAACCTGGTTTAAAATCAGTGCCCACCCCTTCTTTAGTTATAATCAAAATTGGAAAATGTGAAGAAAAAGGGTTGGTGCTATATTTGTCCAAACCTTAGGGGTGGACACTGAATTTAACCCATGTAAACCTAGTTCTTCTAAGGCTGTTCAGAAAATTCCAATCAAAACACTCCCTCCATTCTGCTCAAAGAGCCCATTCTAAAATCATGAAATGCTTCAGTGAAGTCTCTGTTTCCAAAAGTAATATCCTTATGAGTAGGGGTGTGAAGAAAAATTGTATACTCCTTAAGATGTATGCTTTCAAATCTTTGACGGGAATGGAAGGAGTAATACTGCCGTTTATAAATCTTCCACCAACAGAAAGTTAACCTGCCAGCTTACATCTTCTAATTTGGATCACTCATGTTTTCTGGCAAAGAGCAAGTTATTAGCGACTTATTCTTTCTTTCGTAGAAATCCAACTCCATTATTATTTTTGTACCACCAAAAATAGGAAAAGGTTGGCCTATATTTTTAGTGCAAACTTTACAAACCCAAAACAATACAAATGTTTAGAAGTCGATTTAACATCCAGGTGTATTAAGGTCCAGAATTAGTTCATCTTAGCATGTGGGCATCAGTGTTATATGATGAAACTTAATCCTGAAATTGATTGATTTGAAGTTTCAAATCAACTTTTTCCAGCTCCACTTTCAACCAGCCAAGACATGGTCAGGCCTCAGCAGTGTGCTTTCATACTTGAGGCCTTGAAATAAATCTTGACCACTATGAATATTGCTATAGAGTGGTACAACTGGATAATTTGCATTAAAAGATATCTTCAGTTCTCCAAGACATTAAATTTAAATCACCAAAGTAGGTTCAATATACAGTATTTTTAATATGCTGGAACAAAGAAACAAATATAGAAATCTTTGAAACAAATGAAATTCTTTGTGCATTGAAAGAAAAAAAAACAAAGCCAGCTTTGCTTTGAGTTGGGTTGAGGTTAAGAGTCACTGGCCTGGATCAGATATAAAACCAGGGTTGCTTCAGATATAAGAGTCACTGGCGTGTCAGAGTCAGAGCATATACTACAACCGAGGCTTGGAGATCTCGGTCCACTTTGAAGTGAGCATGAAAGAATTTTTACTCTGCAACAAATAATTCAAATCTTCTTGAGAAAGTAATAAAGAGTACTATAAAATAGGTATATAAATAAGCTTTAGCTTAAAGAGTTCATGAGGTATAGGTGTATAGCTATATTTACCTCTTTAAAAGATTGTGAGACTAGAAATTCTTTTAACCGCTTTTCTTCTGAGTCAAATAGTACGATATGACTGGGTTTAGACCAATTTTTCGCATATTCTGAGGCGAAACCAATTGGGTCCATCATGAAACTGTCAGACTCATCAAGAATTCCTTTCACATCGCTGCTCAGGAAGTACAGAATTTTGAGCCGTAGTTAGAAAAATATACATGAGAACAGAATAATAGCGCACCGAAGAAAAGAATTGTCATGAGACGTTGCCACTCTCAATCATATACCTTGGAGAACAGTCCAAGAAGCGCATAGGAATATTCTGATGAAGTGTTGAATAGTATGGTGTAGCATGACATGGCATCAAGAAAAGGACACTCTTCACTTTCCCGCTGAGAGCCTCTTTTGCAAGATACTTCATCACATCCTCCGTACCTCGCTGTCCATCAGTTTAGCATAAAGATCAGTCGAACAAGTAAAAGGAGGTAACCATTCCTTCACAATACTATATAGCATATTGTTCTTTCTGTAAGAAATTCTAAGAATCATCTCAATTTCTACAGAAACAAGATCAAGTAGAGGAAACTAACAAAATGACAAGGATCTTAAGCTTTTAAGGGCAAAAAAGTTCTTAATCAGTGCGGTACTTCAGCACTTGAACAGTTGGACTAACGGAGCGATACAACATCAGATAAATGTTCATTGAAGAAAAAATGTACCTGATGGACCATACTCATGTAAAAAGCCATTGGAAGATTCGTGGCGAGCAGGAAAAGGGTGATCACTTGAATCTTTGAGAAGCATCTGGTACGTGGACCAGGAGTGCTTTTCCTTTTATCATTCAACGAATCACGTCCACTTATCTTGGCTAACGAATAACCGGAGAACATCAAAGATAATGGAAGCACGGGGAGGACAAACCTGTTACTTGTAATCTAGTTAATCAATGAATGGGTATAATTCAGAATCAACTTGACGTGTGTGAAATACAGCCTCAGGCCCTCAACCACAGAATATGAGGTAATTCAAATGAACTTACCTGAACTCTTTGTGCCCTAACACACTATAAAGCACTAAAACCCATAAAATAAGTCCTGAAAGTTTCCACTGTTTTGATTGCATGATGCCAGCAATGGAAAATGGTAGGAATGTAAAGATCATGACTGGAAATCCCTGGCTGAAGTACCAGTGCCACTTGTGAGTTCCATAATAGTCTCCGCCAGATGAAAGAAAGTTGAACTTTAAAAAGTTAAGAGGCACTAAGACCCATGAGCCATATATCAAACGGTCCAGTAAGCTCGTCAGCCCGAGCACAGATATCCTGGTGTGAATGAAGTCACAAGATAGTTACATTTGGTAGTACACAAAAGCACAAGCAGAGAGAGAGAGAGAGAGAGAGAGAGAGAGAGAGAGAGAGAGAGAGAGAAAGTAAACGGAAGTCAGATTTGATAAATGCTTGCATGACAGTTGTGGAAGGAAAGGGTTTGAAAAAGGCCCATTATTTCTATACATAGCCCCATGAATGCCTAACATGAAAATATCCATACAAGTTGAGGATAGGTCTGAAAACTAGAGCGAATTTCAGAATTAACTGCAACTCAAAGCTGGCATGGCCAATAAGGAAAAGTTTAATGGTAAAACAAAGCGATCTCTAAGATATATGACCCAGCCGGGGGCCGTAAGGAGTGGGGTAGAATTTCATTTAAAATAGAAAATGGACCAAGACTGCAACGGCTCTCTTAACTGCAGCCAGGGATGCAAATGGTCATTTGGCTACAAAATATAATAGCAGGAAAATATCATACAACAAAGGCATCACACAGTCACTCCTATAGCATTTGAAGAAAGAGAAGAAGCATTATAGGAGTGGGATGGAGTTTCATTTAATCTTTCTTAAGGAAACCTCACTAATGGTCAAACTAAGTAAATTGACATTAAAGGAAAAACAAGGTCTACTTGCCAATATATTAAGCAAAGCAGTATGCCCTTGCACTTACCCGATAGGGGCAACCTCAAGAAATATGAATTTTAGCCTATCACTAGTCACATAAAGCTCCAGAAGACCAACATAAACCCATGTGATAGCACTTGTTGGACGCACGGCACATGCTAATGCTGCAGCAACCAATCCCCACTCTCTCGAAACCAGGGAGCTCTTCTGGAGGATCCTCTCATACATGGCCAGTAGTAAAGTCCCACAATAGTAAGGACAGTCTCCAAACTATTTGACAAAGTTCGTGGGATACAGAAAAACATAAACCAGTTTGCCAACTGCGAGAAGAGCTGAAGCATATTAAGTAGGACACAAATCAGGGGTGACATATATGGGTTCCAGCATCGTCCAAGATCTCTCAATCCATTATAAACTTCAAATTTTTATTATTTAATTAAGTACCGAAAGACTAAGACAAACACCCAAGCTCATATCATCATTTTAAACAAGCAAAATAGGGAAGGATACTGCCCACTGCGCAATGTGTCCATCAAAAACAACTTGAGATAGTTCGTACATGTAGAAATCGCCAATTGCAGATAGCATTGACTGAAGCATTCGTGGAGCGTTAACCTGCAAAAGGATATCATAATTTTATGTGGTGCATCTTGAAGGTGAAAATCACAAATGTGAATTGTCCAGATTAGATATAAAGGTAAAGGCAATTTAACTGAGGCAGAGTGCAGACTGAACAAGCACATCACTTAATATTGGCATGCAAACTATATGATATCCAAAATGTAGAAAGCATCTCAACAGGAAAAGCATGTAACTATATATACCATCAACCACGGAGTATCAAGGTGGAAAATGGACAGAATTCTATAGAGTAGAGCAAATAGCATTGGATGCAGGTAACTACGAATCCCCTTTTTCCATTCCCATGTTAAATGTCCATATCTGTAGACAAAGCAATGAAAACAAACACTATAGATAGGAGCTAAGGAATAAGTTATAAACTGAGATTTGACACAATAAAGTTAAACAGTAGAAACCAAAGATTCCATACCCGAAAGTAATTTGATGAGCAACTTCAAGCACTTGCCAGTGTTCATCCGGGTTGAAATACGTTTGTACCAGTAAAGAATTCACCATCCGAAAAACCAAACAAAGAAGAAATATTCTTTTTGATGAACTTAAAGGACTTGAATTCGCCTTGCCATCTCCTTCAAGAGATTTAAGATATTCAACTCCACCTGTATCATCTGATATAGCAGCATTCTTTCGTTGTCTCATTATTACATGCAACCAGGTGGACCTGCAAAGCAACTGCAACGAAAGAAGAGGTAACAAATACTCAAGACAAAGCGGAAACATACTCCTCCCTCCATTTTGATCAAAGAGTCCATTATTCTATTTTGAGATGCTTCACTTCCGTAAACTACAAATCACAATCTCCTTAACCTTTCAACCTGACCCTCCACACATGATATAACCATCTTGGGTATGCTCAAAAAAATTCGTAGTCATATCCAATTACAAAGATACTGACAAATCTATAAATTTGATGTACACAAATAAATGTAAATCTAAGTGTCAAGCAAAGTATGGAGACCATGGGTGACTCAGCAATAAAGTAATTAGGGATGGCAACGGGGCGGGTTCTTCAATTCCCAAACCCGCCCCTACAGTGAGATACCATTGCCCGAACCCGCCCCGCCCCGTGGTATGCCTTGCCCGAACCCCAGCCCCGCCCCCGTTTAACCCGAAAAGAACATCATCAGATCTTCCAAAGATCAATACTAGATCAACCCACAATCAAAAAATCAGAAACAAACAAGAAAGATATCAAATTTGACAACCCAAATTACAGATCTGAACAGATCTGAATATATATTTGTATAAACAGAACAAAATCTTAAGCATACAAGCCAACTGGGAACTGGGAGAGAAGTACTTGCGATGGCGATGGCGAACGGCTGCGGGGGAATTCAACGACTTGCAGGATGCGGTGCGGTACGCTGTTCTATTTCCGACTGGTTATGTTGCCAATGAACTGGAGACATGTTAGTTAACAAAATCCGTTATGTTGGTTAGGCAAAAAGGTATACATTGCTGAAGGAATTAGGGGCAACAGAAGTTGAAGAAGTGTATACTGCAGGGGGTGGATCGAAAAATGAGAAATGGAGCTAACTGGGAACTGGGAGAGAAGAAGAAAGTAACCTAAATTATATGCCAAAAACTTACAAAAAACGCGTTTTTTTGTAAGCTTACAAAAAAACGTGTTTTTAAACCTTTTCTCTCACAGACGCAAAGCAAAGGAGTTCTCTCACTATATTCTCTCTCTAGACGTTCTCTCTCTAGACGCAAACCGCAATCGTCTTCCCCAACCCCAAGTTGAAGATCGACGACGAAGAAGATGATCTCCAATGGCGCCTCTTCATCTTCCCGACGAAATTCGACGGCAAATTGCCAACCTCCGACAAGACAATTTCTACTCCGTTTGAAATCATTCAGTTTTCGCTTAACAACAAAGCATTCCCTACTTGAAGACAGCCATCGTAGAGTCAATTTGAGAAATTCTTCGATTTCCAAAACAAGAATTTGCTGCTCCGCTTTAGATTCTACCGAGATTGAAGAGGTGTGGGACTTCTCATTGAAAATTTCTCTATTTATTTGTACATTTAGTGCCTGATTGAAAAGAATATGGTGATTGAATTGTAGATTGGAATTTGTACTAATTACGTGTGTGATTTTGAATGCCAGAGAGGCTTTTTGATTTTGTGATTTTGAATGCCGGGGGTAAGTTATTTTGAATGCCAGGTTACGTGATTTTGAATGCCGGTTCAAGGTTTTTGAATGCCGGTCTATATTTTTTGAATGCCGGTTCAGTTCAAACTAATGCCGGTGTTTGTTTTTGAGTGTCAGTTCATGTATTTTGGAGTGCCAGTGTTTGTATTTTTGAGAGTATTGCTGGGGAATTTTGATGTGCCCGTTCCAGTGTAAACTAATGCCAGTGTTTGTTTTTTTGAGTGCCAGCTCATGTATTTTGGAGTGCCAGTGTTTGTATTTTTGAGAGTTAGTAAAAATAATTATCAGTGTTTTTTGGTGCCAGTGTGTGTGTTTTTGAATACCAGTTCTTGTAATTTTGAATGCCAGTCCATGTGTTTTTGAATGCCAGTTCATGTTTTTTTGAGAGCCAGCAAAAATAATTATCAGTGTTTTTGAGTGCCAGTATATGCATTTTTGAGTGCCAGTAAATGTGTTTTCAAATGCCAGTTTATGTATATAAAAGTGCCCGTGTGAAGAGTGTCAGTTCATGTATATAAAAGTGTCCGTGTAAAAAGTGCCAGTTTCATGTTTATAAAATGTCAGTATGAAATCACTGGTCATTTGTAATATTAACACTGGCATTTATCATGTTGCCAGTAATTACAAAAATGCCACCGTTTATTTTGAACATGGTTGCCAGAAATTACAAAATTGCCACCGTTTATTTTGAACGTCTTTTGGAAAACACGTTTTTCCTTAGCTTAAGAAAAAACTAGTTTTTTATAAGACCAACTCAAATTATATTCTAATTTTCTAAAAGGCGAGGTCTAAGTATGACCGGGAACTGGGAGAGAAAAGGTAAGGGCATTTAAGTAATTTTTTATATATTCGGGGCGGGCTCGGGGCGGCGGGAGTAAACGAAGCCTCCAAAAGTCGGCGGGTTTTCAAATTTGCATCCCAGGCCCGGCCTATTAGGGGTGGGTCTTTTCGGATTCGGGCGGGTCTTTTCGGGGTTTTGCCATCCACTAAAAGTAATGGTATACGTGAAAAAGTCAATTTTAATAGCGAAATCGCCATGTTGGTACCAAATGACTTGAGAGTATCATGTGAACAAGCTAAAGGGAAGATGGGCGAGGTCGTAACTCACGGCCGAGTTGGTGATCTCGCTTATACGAAAGTATATCATACGGATCTTAGAAGGCGGGCGAGATCACTTACTTTGGCGAAATGGTGGTCTCGCCTCAGGTCGATTTGATCAAAAGGACAAAGGGAGGTCGAGCGAGATCATTGACTCTCACGAAATGATGATCTCATCCGCTACTGTTAAGTCTCCGATTCGGCGTAAGTCAAGTATGGCGCAATCACCAAGTCGAGGCGAGATGGTGATCCGTCTAATAAGTATCTGGAGCTTCCTAACGGTTCAGACAGGAGTGACCGTATGTACGACACGTAAAGGTTGGCATTAAATGAGATAAGAGACGGCTCTTCTTGTTGGGGCCACTGAAAATCCCGAGAAAAGGCTGGACAAGTCGGATAAAGTAGGTGGGGGCTAATCGAAGGATACGCGTGTCGTGTGGTCCGGATAGCTTTGATAACATCATTTCGCCCTATCGCTCTATCAGCTTTATCACACTTATAAGAGTATATATCTGACCTTCGCCTTATAGGTTAAGTAAGCCATTTTCCTATCCTCGAAACTCTATTCTTTTCGGTTTGAGCTTTCTTCATCTGAGATAATTACTCTCGCGTCGGAGAGGCTTTAGCGGAGAAGCCCTCGGCTTGGCTTACGGTGTTCGGCTATCTGGAGTGCGAGGCGGATAATCGTGCCGGATTTCCTTACGTGGAGTCGTCGTGTGGTGCGTTACGCTAAGCTCGTTTTACGTAGCATTAGTTTGGTTCCATTCTTGGGAATGAGTTCGTATCCGCAGGCCTTTTTCAATCTTGAAATCCAGAGACCCAAAGTCTTATAGAATTCGGCGTTTGTTGTTGTGCTTAGTTAGTTCCAATGGAGCTAATTGGGACTTCAAAAGTGAGAAACCTTAAGTCGGTTGTGGAGATTCCCACTTCCTTCAAGAATCTGGAAGACCCACCTCAAAACTCTCAGGATATCTCCCATATGGGGACGTCAAGAAGGACATCGAAACCCGCCGGGGGTGAAAGAGAGGAAGGAAGGACTAATAAAGAAAAGGAGAAGGACGTCGTCGCAACAGAAAAGGCGGCAAGGGCTCAAGAAGCTCTCTACATCAAGCAGCATAATGAGTTGTTGCTCCAAGTGCTGAAGAACAATCGGAAGCTGGATGAGTTAGGCGAGATGCCTTGTGCTCCCAAAAGAGATAATAGGTGACATGTTGCTGACACCATCAAAAGTACCAAAGCCTAGCAGAGGTGGTAGAGCGGAGCGGAGCGAAGCGAGGAGGTGACCCAGGGAAAGTCAAGAGGGCGGAAAGGTCCATCTCCGTCCAGGAGAAGGAATGACCGCGTAAAGGAAGGGAGCCGAGGAAGGCGAGTTGAAAAAGTAAGGGAGAAGGAGAGCGAACACAGGGAGAAATCAAGGTCGCGACATGACAAGGAAAGAGAGGAGAAAAGAAAAAGGAGAAGGGTTCACTATGTACTAGGAGAGGGAGAAGATTCTTATTACTATCGGTACTCAGATTCGGAGTTGGACTCTGGATCCAAATATGACAGTACATATACTCCGGGCAAGTCGCGGAGAGAAAAAGCACCAAGCAAGTCGCAGTTTCCAAAGAAGGAGGAACTAAAGGAAAAAACAGATTGGAAAGCAGAAATAGCGAAACAGATCGCGGATTTGAAAAGGGCCACTGACGGAACAACCGAAGAGAATGATTCTTACTTATACCCTTTTGCTCAGAGGATTAGGAAATTGGAGCTTGATCAAGCATTCAGGATGCCAGATTTGCCGGAGCATGCGGGAAGCACCAGGGCAAGGAATCATATCACAAATTTTGAAGTAACAAATGTCGCGCTCACGACCCAGCGATGATCTGGCCTAGGTGCACAGCTTGAGCTAGCACTTTAACTTCACATGTATTGGAGTGGTTTCTATCTCAGTCCATTGGGTCCAGCATGAACTACGACGACTTCAAATCAAAGTTTTTATCTCGCTTTAGTCATTCGGGAGCTTGCCCAGTTAAAAAGCAAGATTTGTACAACATTAGATAGAGGCGGAATCATTGTTGGAATTACATGGATAGGTTAAGCGCTCTCATACTGGATCCCGACGCGGCCAAGAATCATTAGTTATGCTCTTCTCTGCCGGCTTGGCCCTAATCTTTGTTGGGTTTGGATCACAAACTACGAGGAAGGGGAGGAGCCTAAGTCGGAGGAGTTTGGTGAAAATCGAAGGAGATGCAGGAGCCGAGGGCGGCCGCGCTAGGTGGAGGTGCGCGACCGCGCGATTGGACGAAGAATGAAGCTTAGCGGTGCCCCGGACGTAGTTCATGTGTGTTGAATGAGCAGGGTAAACAACTCTTGTGTTCTTGTGTGTGTGTTTCTTCCATTATTGTGCTTGTGGGTGTGTTGATTTCTTGTCTTGATTGTAGCAGGGTACCGCCAAATTCCAATAAGCGGTATCGAGCTTTGGTTCGGAGGATTGAAAGTTTCGTTAGTTGATTTTTGAATCGCGTTCTTGGGGACTTTGGTGAAGCAATCGAATGAAGAACTTCAATCGAGAAATTCGGCGGTGTGAATTTCACGTTTTGGAGGACAAGGATTGAAGATTACCTTTATTGTAAGGATCTTCGTAAACCCTTGAAGGAGAAGCTTGAAAGGCAATGTCGCAAGATGATTGGGAGACGTTGGATCGGAAGGCGTTAGGAGCGGTGAGGAGTGCCACTAGCAAACGGCGTTACCGCGGAGGCATGGAGGCGAAACAGCGGTGGAGTTACTCTGGCTTATTTGTCGGACATGTATAAGAAGCCGTCGAATATCAATAAGGTGCATTTGATAAAGAGGTTTGCGAATGCGAAAGATGTCGGAAGGCGAGACAATGGCGAGTCATGCTCGCGATTTGAAGGTATGGTGGACGATTGAAAAGTGTTGATATTACTTTCTCAGATGAAGTGCTAGCTTGTTTTTCTACTAAAATCATTGCACGATAGTTGGGAGGTTCTTGTCGCTGAGCGATTAGTACGTCAGCTTGACATTGGTGTATACGGAGGTTAGAGATCTCATCCTTGAAGAGGAGTTGCGAAGGAAAGAGAAAAGGGGAGAATCTTAGTAGATGGGGAAATTTGCGCTTAGGGTGGAGAGAAAAAGGGGAGGACCGAAAAAAGGGGAAAAAAGGTCAAGTCTTCTAATTGTGGCGAATTAGGTCATATCGGTTATATTTGTCAGGGTAAAGATGGTGGTGCGCGCGTGGTGGATGATGGTGGAGATGTATTAATCTAGGAGAGGAGCGATCGGGTGAAGATTGGGTGTTGAATTACGGAGCTTCTTGTAAATGCTTAGTGGGGATGCGAGAATCAATGAAGCGGTATAAAGCGGGGATTTTGGGGTTCTGTCTTGGTGATGGTCGGCCATTGAAGATCGAGTAAGGTAAGGGGATGTGATGATGAAAGGCGCCTAACGGGGCTGTTTCTGACTACTGACGTGATGCGTATTCGGTTTGAGGAGAAGAGTGATTTACGTGGGGCAAACTTGGCCGGTGAAGGGTATGGTGTTTCTTTCGTTGGTGGGTCTTGGGAAAGTCACAAAGGGGCTAAGGTGTTAGCTCGTGGGGTTAAGGGAAGATGTTGTACTCTACTGCAATGATATCGACATTCGTTCGGTGGGAGCTTGAGGCTAAAGAACCGGCTTTATTGGTGTAAAAGGAGAGCATCAAGAAAGCGGTATGTTGGGGGGAGAAGGACACAAAAGTTGATCGCGCGGTGTGGATGTCCAAGTGCCACTAACGAGAGCGGAATCGGGCCAAGCGAGCGATGCAGAAGCGAGGTGTGTCGAGTTTGAGGGAAGCATTGCGAGGAAGGTGGAGTGCGGAGGAGAAGGCGAAGTTAGACTTGCGGGGAGAAATCAAGGTAGAAGGCGATTTGGGAGGCGAGAATCATCTAACACGGAGAGGTTGAAACGTCGCTTGGTTTGGCTCGCACTTGAAGTACTTGAGGAGAGGAGAGGTAGTGTCGAAGCGATATGGATGGGGAAATGTGTTCGAAGGTCGTTACTCAGTGGTGGGAGTTGATGAGTGCTTCTATGTTTGTTAGTTTAGTCTCAGATGGGAGATTGTTGGAGTTTGGATCCTAAGCTACGAGGAAGGAGGAGGAGCCTTAAGTCGGAGGAGTTTGGTGAAAATCGAAGGAGTTTGCGGGCGAGGGCGGCCGCGCTAGTGGAGGTGCGCGACAGCGGCCATGGACGAAGAATGAAGCTTAGCGGTTGCCCTGAACGTAATTCATGTGTTGAATGAGCCAAGATGCTTGACTCTTGTGTTCTTGTGTGTGTGTTTCTTCCGTTATTGTGCTTGTGGGTGTGTTGATTTCTTGTCTTGATTGTAGCAGGGTACCACGAATTCACAACGAGATACTTGAGAGAAGTTGGGATGAGGACCCCCAAAACCTTGGGGGAGATGTTTGAGCGAGTTCGTGGATTTACGGGGAGGTGGTGAGCGGAAGCCGCTGGTTGCCCGGCCAAACTCGAGGAAAGCGCTAAAAGCGAATTGAGATAGTAAGGGGCGGAAGGAAGAGAAATACGAAAAGGAGGGAGGAGAGAGTGGAATAAAGGAAAAGGAAGGGAAGTTTTGAGGGCGTATCGCTTCGCTGATTAAGACTTACTCAGCCGAGTTGATGAAAGTGGTTAGCTTTGCCCCAGCAGCGAGATGAATAAAGAGTCCACGAAGAGGAGAGATAAGAGTAAATATTGCGAAGATATCCGCAGAAAGGCGTTGGGCACATTACAAATGGCTGCCTTAATCTCGAAGGTGCTTGGTAAGGTGGATAGAGGCGAGATGAGCGAGTATGTTGAGGAGAGGAAGTCGGGCGGGATGGAGGAGCACGGAGGGATGAAGAAATGAGAAATGTGATAGATGTAATCGGTGACGCTATTCCCGCGTACCCGACTTAACAATCGGAGTGAGCCTCTCATTCCTTTCGTGTCCCGGAGTACCCGCCGGGAAAGGAAAGAATCATAAGTTACACGAGGAGGAGTTGGTGACTTGACAATTCATCTGCAGGCATGACCTTTAGTCATTTCAATTTTCCTCAGAGTAACATCTTGAGAGAGTGTTGGTTGATACGGGGCGGTCGGAATATCCTTTCTTATGAGGCGTTTAGGAGAATGTATTTGACGAGGCACATCTCGCTCTCCTTATGAAGGCGTTCTTGAAGGGTTTACAATCACACGATCGGGAGTAAGGGCACCGTCCTTTGAATGTGGAGATGCGGGATGAGGACCGGATGTTGGCGGGGAGGAGAGCGAAAGTGTTGAGTTCGTAGTGTCGATCTGTCTCGCCTTACAATGCGATAGTTGGTGTCCCGTTTATGCGAGTTTTGAAATTGTGGCCTCAGTGCCGCATCGGAGGTTAAGTTCCCAGCTCCGCTCCAGGGGATTCTTTGTATCAAAATCAACCATCAGCAACCATGAGAAAGAAGATAGAGATGCGAAGGCGAAAAGATAATCGTCGTGGCGAATGGAATTGCAATAAGGGGGCCGCAGATTCGCGTATGATTTCCAGACCCCTTTGAATGGGGGAAAGAGTGGAAGGAAGCTGAAAGTATGAAGGACGGGTCGCTGATCGTATGATGGCCGGGTCGGATACTGGCGAGATGGGAGTGTATGGAGATTGAAGATATGGAGGATGAAATCGAGAATGCCCGCTGAGCATATGTTAGTCTTTGGTAGAGGATATGGAAGAGGATAATGTGGGAATGGAAGTTGAAGCGAGAGGAAAAAATGGGCGAGGAAATAATTTGCGATCGGGACCCTAAGGTGAGTTGATAGGGAAGGTGAGGCGTCGGGTTAGTCGGGCGAGATGAGGCGGTCCAAATGAAGATCGAAGTCCCCGAACCGCGAGATTGAAATTGAAACTTTGCGGGTGCGGGATGAGACGGAGATAAAGGCGGAATCACGGTCGGGCGAGATGGTGATCACTTTAAGAAAGTATCTAGAGCTTCACAACGGTTCTGACGAGAGGGCGGCCATCTCGACACGCATAAAGGTTGGCATTAAATGAGACAAGACAGCCTACGGTTAGCGCTACGAAAATACCGAGAAAAATGCTGAATAGCCCGGCTAAAGTAGGCGAGGCTAATCGAAGAAGGCGTGTGTCTTGTGGTCGGGATAGCTATGATAACATCATTTCACCTTATCACCCTATCATCTCTTATCACCTTATCATCTTATGAGAGTATATATCTGACATTACTTTCAGTCGAAGTAAGCCATTTTTCCTATCCTCGAGCTCTATTATCTTCGGTTTGAGCTTTCTTCATCTGAAATACTTACTCTCGCGGCTGGAGGGGCTTTAGTTGTAGAAGCCCAGAAGCTTAGCTACGGTGTTATTTGTGCATGTACGAGGGGGATAATTGTGTCGAGATTTCCTTACGTGGAGTCGACGTGTGGTGCATTCGGCCAAGCTCGTTTTACGGTAGCATCGAAAATTAGCGAGACTTTTCAAGAATGAACTCATTGATCGAAAGGGAAGAAGTAATAAATAAGCAAGAAATTAAAAGAGCATTTATTGTTTAGTGATTCAAATCTTTGGGGATTGAACTTAAGGTGCAGCAGGAGTTTTTAATGAAGAGAAAAGAAAGTGAGGAAGGGAAAAGAAGAGAAAAGAAAGGGAGGGAAGTGAATTTAAATTCCTTCCGATGTGCTTCCGAGTTGGGAAGGAAATGAAAGGAAAAACAAAATTTTCTCTCCTCATGCTTCCGAGTTTTGGAATGAAATGAGGAAATAAAAAGAAAATGACTTCTATACCCTCATTTATAAAAAAACCTAGTTGAAGAGCATTGCACCCCCCCTTCATTTCTGTAGCCAATTAACAGTTTCAAGAGTGAAACATCATCCTCCTTGTGTTGTGTAAGAGAACTTCAAGCTCATATCATCCTACTTTATCTAATCTATATACCCAAAACATAGCGACATCAAGAATTAAGAAAATATCATTAAGCGAAGCGTACGACAAATTAACAAACGGATCAACTCAAATAGCTAATTGAGCATTGCATATATCACATTTGTGTATTATCGCAAATATCTATCAATGCAAATATTAAAACTCGTGATTGTTATTAAAGGCTCCACAAATTCTTCGCTTTCATGTGTAGTTTGATTTAAGATTTCAACATCAACTTCGCGAATAATACTTTCGTCGGGATCTTCATCCATTAGAAAATTACTGCTTAATTGTAGTCTGCAGACATTACCAAATCACTGCACCGTAAACTTAGTCTATACATCTACATTTCAAAGAAAGATCGCAACTTTCAAAACAGTATAAAAGCGAAATTCATCGAACTTTCCAAATAATTTGTCAATCACTCTCTCAACATGATGATAAAAACCTATGCAAACTGTAAAACACTGAACTTCAAAGATCGAACATTAAAAAACAAAATTATGTCTTGGAGATATTTCTTCAGTCACCTGAGATGCAAGTGCGTTTCTGAACAAGAAAACATAAATCCCAAGTAAAAACACTAATCACTCAAATACCCGGTTCAATTTTTCTAACCCCAAAAGCATCTGCTAATGTGGGAAAAACAAATGAAGAGCTATAAGATTTGATTGTTAAGGAATAAATCATGCAAAATAAATCCTGAGTAATTCATATCAATACAATGGGGTTCTTAAGGAATCGTATCGATACAAACACACATAAGCACACTAGATTTCAACAGATTTCACAAATACAGGTAAACATTGAAAGAGAGAGGGAGAGAGGGAAATACCTAGATAGGTAGAGATCGCCGGGGAAGACACTGACGTAGTTTCGAATTCCGATTGCTACTCTGTGGGGCTAGTTCGTTGCTCTCAATTGTGACTAACTTGGACGCCGATGGACATTTGCTTGTACGGTACATATTCAAATAGAATGCTGAAAACCAGGAGCCTGCTTAGTTCAGAGATGAGAGAACAGATGGATTGAAAATTAGAAATTACTAAAATGGGTAGCTTTCTTTTTTATTTTTCTTTTTCTTTTTGGTACATAATTGGGCAGCATTTTTGAATTTTTAAAATAATCAGTTTCTTTTTATTTACAAAAATGACTGCTGTTATTATTGTCCAGAATGTCCTCTTTTTTGAAACTCGCTACACCGTGTAGCGAGTTTGACTAGGATTTGTCAAAACTCGCTACACCGTGTAGCGAGTTTAGGGTAATTAATATTGACCGCTTGGAAATTAATTAGGTTTTTTATTAGGGCATTTAATTAACCTAAATTCGCTACACCGTGTAGCGAGTTTGGTCAAACCTAATTAAATTCGCTACACGGTGTAGCGAGTTTGACCCTTTTATTTAATTCTTCTCTTCTCTTCTTTCTTTCTATATATATATATACTCCCTCCGTCCAGTTACATACTTCACACTTTCTATTTTGGGCGTCCAATTACATACTTCACACTTTGTTTCTTACCCAAAATGGAAAGTTTTTTTCACTATTCTCTCCACTCATTCTCTCTCCTACATTATTTTAATACTCACAACACCATTATAATTTACTTATTCCCTCCACTCATTTCTCTCTCCTATTTTACTTTTACTTCAACACTTTCAATATAATAATCCCTCCTTAATATATGTGTGAACAGTAAGTGTGAAACACTTACTTGGACGGAGGAGTATATATATATATATATATATATATATATATATATATATATATATATATATATATATATATATTATTTATATATATATAAAATAATAAATAAGAAAGAGGAAGTCATTTAAAAGTCATACTCACTAGAGAGGTCAGAAACTTGAAAAACAATGAAGATGAATCATCTATTTATAGTGGAAGAAAGATTTGAAAATGTAGGATACATCATGTGGGAAAGCACAAAAAATATTTAAATTTAGAGATGGTGGGAAAAGCAAAATTTCATTTTTCAAATATTCACATGGATCATTATCCAGCAACTTCTTCACCATTAAATGCATCGCATCGAATGGTCCAAATTCATCCCATAGAAAAAAACAACTTTCATTTGATTGGCCCTTTAATATTCACATGGATTATCAATAAATCAATACATACCATTAATCTCATTCAAATCCAATGGTCTAATTCATCATTATATATATATATTTCTTTTAATATTATATACTATTAAAAAGAAATATATATATATAATGATGAATTAGGACCATCGATTTGAGTGAGATTAATGGTATAGATTGATTTATTGATAATCCATGTGAATATTAAAGGGCCAATCAAATGAAAGTGTGTTTTTGTTTTTATGGGATGAATTTGGACCATTGGAATGTGATGCATTTAATGAAGATGTTGCTGGATAATGATCCATGTGAATACTTGAAAAATGAAATTTTTGGAGGCAAATGAAATTTTGTTTTTCCCACCATCTCTAAATTCAATTTTTTTTTGTGTTTCCCACATAGATGTATCCTACATTTTTCAAATCTTTCTTCCACTATAAATAGATGATTCATCTTCATTGTTTTTCAAGTTCCTTTCGACCTCTCTTAGTGAGAGGACTTTTAAAGGGACTTCCTCTTTCTTATTTATTATTTTATATATATATATATATATATATATATATATATATATATATATATATATATATATATATATATATATATAGAAAGAAAGAAAGAAGAGAAGAATTAAATAAAATAAGGGAATTTAATTAAACTCGCTACACGGTGTAGCGAGTTTAGGTTAATTAAATGCCTTAATTAATTTTCAAACGGCTAAATTTAATTACCCTAAACTCGCTACACGGTGTAGCGAGTTTTGACCAGATCCAAGTCAAACTCGCTACACGGTGTAGCGATTTTCAAAAAAATGGACATTCTGGGCAATAGTTTGAACAGTGAGTCATTTTGGTAAATAAAAAAGTAAAAAAGGATTATTTGAGAAAAAATTCCATTTTTTTTCACATTAACGAAACAAACTGGCATTAAGGCTCGTTTGTTTGGGAAAAAATGTTTTTCGGAAAACATTTTTCCCATTTTTTGGTATTTGTTTCGCACCGGAAAATTGAAAAAATGTTTTACGCTAAACATGTTTATCTTATCTTTCGGAAAATATTTTCAATTTTCGAAAAACATTTTGCAGGAAATCATTTTCCAAAAAATATTTTACACTAAACAAACGGAGCCTAAAATAAAAAATTAGAGACAAATGCAAATTACTGTATTGACTAGTCTTGTTTTATTTAACAATTCTTGATCTGGCTTGTTTTTATTACTTAAAACAAATATCGTATGAAAATTTGATTGTAATTAAAAATTTCAGTCAAATTAAATGTTAAGAAAAAGGTGCACTGCCACTCTAAATGTTAATTAAAAAAATTAGTGTTAAAATTTTGATTATTTGACCCGTCAAAATATGTGATGTGAATTTGAGACTACTGCGGTCCGACTAATGTGCTTAACTGGTCTTGGTCTAATTGACTGACGGTCAATCTCTACCTTGATTTTTAAATATATCGGTCTAATTGAATCTCTACCTTGATTATTGAATCCATTGTTTATATCTGTCAAGCCAAAATTTATCGACTTATTTTAATACCGTAAGTGCAGTCAGGGCCGCCCCTAAAATTTTGAGGCCCCGATGCAAACAAAGAAAATGGGCCTTTTTTTAATATTGAATTTCACTTCTACAATAAAAATAAAAATTAGTACTAACCATAATTTGAAGTCCTTTCTTCACTTAAATCGTGTCATTCTTCTAACATTTTTTTAAGCAAAGAAAATGGGCCTTTTTTTAATATTGAAATTGAGTTAACTTTTCTATTCTTTTTCTTTTTTTAAGTTTTTGATATCCAAATTCACATTTCCTAACCATAGCTAAATATATGAAAAAAAACAACAAAATAAAATTAAGTACAAATTTAAGGAGCGAATCAACCTGATATCCAGGGCCGCCGGCCCGCCTGGAGCGAATCAACCTGATTGCCAATCAGATTCGGAAAAACAGAGGGGGTTTCTTCGATTCCGGGAGATGAGGAAGACGAAGGAAGAAGAAGACTAGAGGGCCGCCGCCTGGAGACGAGAGAGAGAAGAAAGGAAGGAAGGAATGTCGATTTTTATTTTAAAGAGGTTGTGTATTTTCTTTTCGGATTTTACTTGTTTTTCAAGAAGAAAATAACAAAAAACAATTAATACTCCAAGAAGTGGTCTGTGTGTAGATCTGCTGGGTTGGGCTTGGGCCTATTAGTATTACTACTAATACTAAGGTAAAAAAAAAATGAAAAATTGGGCCCCTTCACAATTGGGGGCCCTGTGCAATGCTTCATTTTGAAACATGCCCAGGGTGGGCGGCCACAGTGCGGTGCCAAGGTGTATATGTAGTATAGAAATGGCAAATGCACGTCGATTACACGAGTACAATGTTTACTCTATACTAATAGTTGCTTTTAATTAATAATTATGAAATGAAAAATGGATTGGAAAGAATTTGTTTTGTTTATGATTATCTAGAAAAGTTGCAATATTACTCTAACTTATATTGAATTCTTTATGATAAACATATTTTCGGGATTGGGACTCAAGCAAGTATTTATCAAACAGCCATGCTTTTATAAAAATGATTAAGTCATAATCAAGGATGATACGCTATTCGTGCTATCTTCTCACGATCAAGCAAGATAGCACATATATTTTAATACTAACACGACTTTTCTCTCGATGGTTTCGTACATTATTCAAAACCATTAAGTTTATATTAAATTCACGTACTTTCCACTAATGATCATCACTAGGCAATTAATCTACTATCGTAATTAATAGTGTCTAATTTAATTAATATGGTTCTGTTAATCAATATTCACGACTAATTTCATCTCTTGATTAACTAGGATTCATACAATTATGAATGTTTTCATATCCGTAGGCATTTAAAAATGACATGAAGAAAATTGATTAATAGATGAAAAAGAAAAAAAACATGATTTAATAAGGTGAACATATGAAGCCGAGTTTCCAATCCCAAAAATTTGGGGGATTACTCACTAGGCATGATAAATATCATAAAAGATAAATTAGACATAAATAATGAGGAAGGGAAAGAGATAGTTATTCAAAAAACAATGGCTGAAAATAAACCTTCAAAAAAACTTTATTCCTTTAATCTCCAAAATAGTGCTCAATCTATATTATATGTGAACAGTTGAATGAATAGTGTCATATGCCAAATTTCCCATTTTGCTGTCACTAAGTTGTCTTTTTCCCATTTTGCCCTTTAAAAAAAATTAAATTAAAAAAAAAACACACGTGTCCTTGGCCCCGGGACAACTCTAGTAACTTACAAATCTCTAAAAATGATGTTTATGAATTGCTAATTGTATTGCAGTATGTTTACAATAGTTTCTAGATGTCTGAATCACTGATTAAATGTCCTATTTGTAGGTGTTTGGGTCAAAATTGCACCCATTTCTCCAAATGCATTCACACTTTGAAAAGACATCTTTTGGCTAAGAACAAGTGCTGCTCGACCGAGTCATATGATCTGCTGGTCAACCACAACTTTCCAGAAAACATAAAACATGTTCATTCGACTTTGATCTGCTCGGTCGAGTCTATAGGGATGCTCGACCGAGCACCTACTGGTTTTGTCTGATTCAATTTTCTTTTTCCAAGTTTAATCATTCTACTCCCATAACCTTTACTACATTCCCTTTTTACTCCAAAAATGTACATAACTTCTATTAAATCATAATAATATACCACCAAATATAAAATCCGTGAAGTGAATACAAATATGAGCTAATTTAAATTAAAATGATTAAAACTATACTAAATAAAGTACATATTTATCATATACTCCCTCCGTCCCACCTTATTACAAACCATTTTTCCGGGCACAATAATTAAGAAATATTATTAAGATAATGAAAATGTGTGGTAGGAAATGAAGAGAGAGAATGAGTGGAGTTGGTTGAATAAATTGTGTGGTAGGAAATGAAGAGAGAGAATGAGTGGGTGGGGTAGGGTGAATATAAAATAATAAATTTATTTCCATTTTGGGCAGTTTGTATTCACGTGGGACGGACCAAAAAGGAAATAAGTTTGTATTCACGTGGGACGGAGGGAGTAATTATCATATACTAGTGCCTATAAAATAAAATAGACACCTATCAATATCTCACTGAGCATTTTTCGTTCAAGGGCTATTGTTTACGAAGTAAATTAGCCTGGTTTTCACATTTTACGCGAATAATGTAAGCCTGGTTTTCATATCTCACGCAAATAATGTGGTATCCCGGTGTGTTATACGGAGTATTTGTTTTTGATTTACGGAGTAACAATTTTCCCATTAAATGTTTCTAAAAAAATCAAATAGTTACACTGCGGAATGGAACAAGCATTTTATGAAAGAGGATGACAATAATAAATTACAGACTACGACAACAAGAATAATCCATCAATATTGTGTGATCGATCACCAGTCGTAGGTGTGAGGAAGACCAGTCCACAAAAGAATTCTTCTAGGTCGATCCAGAAACCTGGCTTGCCACGCAGGTTCATCGTTCTCATGGACGAACCCACTTTTCATGTATAAATTCCTTGCCGCCTCATTGTCAACCGCTACGTGCACATATAAATCACTTATTCCTGAAAGAAAAACAATCACAAAGAATCTGTATTAAACACAAAACTACTCAAGAACTTTAAACCAACACTGGAAAATGAGTTTCACTTCAATCACCCCAGATAAACCTGGAAAAATAACCGAGGAAATGAATTTAGGCCATCACAGGTAGGGCTGTTACACGAACCGAGCCGGCTCGAGCTCGGCTCGGGCTCGGGCTCGGCTCGAAAAAAGCTCGAGTTCGAGTGGGCTCGAGGTGAACTCGAGCTCGAGCTCGAACCGATTTTCAAGCTCGTCATTTTTTTCGAGCCGGCTCGTGTTCAGCTCGTATGTTCGACGAGCTCTGTTCGAGATCGACTCGTTTGAGCTCGACTCGGGCTCGGCTCGTTAAAAGCTCGAATAAATTTTAGTATATATATATATATATATATATATATATATATATATATATATATATATATATATATATATATATATATATATTGAACGGAATATTCGTGATGGGCCGAGCCCAATACTTTTCTACGAGCCCGTAAGCCCAATAAGTCCATTAAAAGACCGACTCATGAAGGACCCGATCCAGACCTGGGTTATGGCCCGTCCAATCTTGGTTTGGCGATGCGTCGCCGTCGCTTGACTGAGCGACCAAGCCCATCCAAGCGACGAGCCATTTCACCATTAAGGAAACCGGCACTCGTCAAAAGTGATCGTCGACAATGTGCTAAGGCCCATCTAACGACGAGCTTTCCTCGGCGCAAACCGGCACTCGTCCAAAAGTGAGCGTCGTCACCGAACGATCAACTCTCACTCGTCGAGTCACCTTCAAAGAGACGACCTAAGCTGGACGGACGGCTCAGTGTCGTCTCTTTTATTAAGCTTCTTCGACAAGCTTGGTTAATTAGCTAATTTGGGATAATGTCGGACCTTATACGGTGCCTTGTTACACGTGCAATCATGCAAACAAGAGTAACTCCAAAAGGTGTGCGGAGTTGACTTTCCCTTATAAGGCAACCGCTTATCGGTGTCGTGTTACGGTGTCCTTACATAGACGGACTGGGCCCCGCGTGACACGTGTACACCTAGAAGACAGAGCTGATCTAACGGTTGGAGACCATCCAATCCAACGGCTCTGGTGAAAACCCTAATATCATCATTTCCACTATAAATAAGAGAGTAATAACATGGACACAGGTAATGCATTATTGCATATTCACATACGTGACACATATCATATTATTACACCACTTTTCAGTCCATCATCTTACTCTCGCGGGAGGAGCTTGGGCTAGGAAAAACCCCGTAGCTTTCACCCTTGCTTTCTTGTCTTTGTGGCAGATCCATAGCTAGCTCATTCATTGCTGGACACAAGGAACTGAGCCCACACGCTTTCCTGCGCGATCAGATTGGTTCCATTGCCGGGAAACGAACCCGGGTCGCCTGGGTGAAAGCCAGGTATCCTAAAAGCTCTGGTCGTTTACTCAACTGGAGTATTGAGCTGACTGAGTTTGATATCGAATATAGGACGAGAAAGACCCTACAGGCACAATCTTTAGCAGACTTCCTGGTTGAAACATCGTTCGTGCGCGACGACCAAAGACAGGCCTCGAGAAAAATGACAAGGGCGAGGGAGTCAACGACAAACCGAGAGGAGTTGGTTTTGCCCGTAGGTTCTTTGGAAGATTTATTCGAGGCCAGTCACTACTAGAAATCTGAGCGGGGCAGGGATCGTTCTTGTCGAGCCCGAAAGTGGAACAGTATTTGAAGAGGTATTGAGATTCAAGTTTCAAGCATCTAACAATCAGGCGGAGTACGAAGCGCTCATAGCAGCCATCGAATACGCCAAGTGTTTTGGAGCTACCAAAATCGCAGCGTTTTGTGATTCCCAGTTGATAGTGAATCAAGTGAGGGGAGAATATCAAGTCGTCGATTCCACCCTGCAGAAGTACCATTCATTGGTCGTAGAATTGATCCAAGGGTTGGAATTTTGGGCCATACAGAGGATAGCTCGTGAAAATAACGAGCACGCCGACCTACTCTCAAAGTCAAGCTACGGACCAACTCCCAGAGGAGGAGCACGGCCATCACCTAGCCTACTTGGAACAACCAGCCTACGATCGAGTAAAAGTCATGTGCAACGTCGACGGTCCAAGATGCTGGATAGACGAGCTGAAAGTTTTCATTGAACGGAATGAGTTGCCGACGGACGAGGCTTTGGCAAGGCAAATTAAAAGAAAGTCCCCCAGATTCACGGTTGTAGAAGGAGAGCTCTATCGACGATCCATTTGCCGAGCCATTCTTTGAAGTGCGTCACCCGAGATAAGGTCGTCCACTTGCTTTGAGGTACATCAAGGAGAGTGTGGAGGCCATCCTGGGGCCCGTACATTGGCCGACAAGTTGATCACCATGGGATACTACTGGCCCCACCTCCGTGAAGATGCCAAACAGTTTGTGAAAAAGTGTGATACCTGCCAGCGTTTCGCCGACCTCCCCAAGCTACCAACGACTGAGCAAACGCCCCGTCGCGGCCGTCGTCGTTTGATATGTGGGGTGTTGACTTTGATTGGGCCTTTTCCACCGGCGAAGTGGAGGAGTCAAATACGTAATCGTGGCGATTGACTATTTTTCGAAGTGGGTGGAGGCCAAGGCCTTAAACAAAATCACGAAAACAACGCCACTAAGCTTCATCCATGATTCGATATGGTGTCGCTTCTAATCCCAAGTGGTGATGGTTGCACAACTACTGCAGCTCTCAAGGAAATTTGAACAAGAATTGAATAGAATGGGCGTCAAGCATTCCAAGTCGTCCGTCGCCTATCCCCAAGAGCAACGGGCAAGTCAAGCGGCGAACAAGCTCTGCCTTATCCGCTTTATGTAAAAATCTCGAGGGACGCAAAGACAAGATGGTTGGGCGAACTCCCTTCAAAGACTCTGGGCGCCCGCACAACCACCCGGGGCCTACTGGGAAACCCCATTTGCTTTGGCTTATGGCTCACGAGGCCGTACGGCTCCGCCGAGCTTCAGCCTTCCAACAGACTGAGTTGCTCTCTATGACGTTGAAAAGAACATCCATAACCGGCAAGTTGACTGGACCTCGTAGACGAACGAAGATTGGACGCCCAACTAAGGATGGAGAATTACAAAAAGAAAACCAAGGCTTATCATGACAAGAAAGTGAAGAAAAGATTCTTTAAAGTCGGCGACTATGTGCTCGTAAAGATCGAAGCAACGGGACTCAAAGCCCGTCAAAACAAACTCTCCCCATCGGGGAAGGACCATACATTGTCACAAGTGTGGTCGAGAGGGAACCTACCGCCTAGCTAAGCGAACTGGGAACATCTCAAGCATCCATGGCACGCCAATCATCTGACGAAGTATTACTTTTGATCGTCGTCGTCGAAAACATTCAGCGCCCTCAGGGCACCCATTTTGTGATTCTCAGTTTGAATTTTTAATTGTCATTTTGTAAGAAGTTTTTGAGGTCTGTAATTTTTGAAGTCTGTAAGGGATAACCTATAAATCCCCAGGTCGTAGGAAGTAAATGAGTTATTAGTCAGAAGTTATCAATGAGAACTCTTCACTTCACCGAACTTCATTCATTGCAAATCAAGCCTAAGGCGGTTGAAGCCTGACTTCGACCCCTACAACTAACTACTTTGATCAAGTATAAAAATCAGTCGTAGCAAAGACTTCGACACTTACACTCACTTTAGCCAAGTATAAAGGTTAGACGAAGCCAGACTTCGTCGAACGCTATAACGGAGTAAGACGACTCGTCCATAGAATCTTGTCTACGAGCAAGAAACCTATGAACCTTCGTACTATTCCTACGAGCCATTGAGAAGTTGAGAAAATACAAGTTTGAAAGGGCGTCGACCACATTAGGACGACCCAAGTTCTGGTCGTCACTAACGACGACCAATCGCGCTTGTCCTCAAACTTACTCGTTCAAAACAAGTTATCACATGCTATCTACGTTAACACAGATTAACTAACAGAAAACAAAGGCATTGAATAACTTAAACATAACGCAAACATTGTACGTACGACCCCCTCTAAACAACGAGGAAACAGGCCGACTACGTTACGAAAACAAAAAATTGTTTTGAGACGATGTTTGGGAACCACAACCAAATAAAATGAAACATTGTTTAAGACAACCGAATCAAATTGGGACATTGTTTGGAACATTACAAAACATATCAAATAAATCAATCACTGAGGACCGTCGGCACTTGAAGGAGCTGCATCAGGGTCGGGACCGTCTTCAACGAAATGTTTAAAATAGGCATCAAAGTTCTTGGGGTCAACAGCGGGGACCGGCCACTCGTCCTTTCCAGCCTTCTCGTCGTCTTCTCTGATGATGAGCAAATCATTGTTGTTAAAGGGAACTAGAGGATGAACTAGACGAGCTTCTTCATCATATGTCGGTTCGGTGCAGAGATCAGCCAACTTCCGCGAGGACAAGAGGCCACTTAGTCTCCGGTCCGCCAAGAATCCTCCGGCCGATGTTCGACCCGTCTTGGAAAAAGAGGCTAGCCTCGTCGCCGACGACCTTGAGAAATTCGGCACCTCCCTTAAATTCTCGCTACTGGCGTTCGGCTCGGCTTCCCCAAGAGCAACTTGATGATCACCCTCATCGATTCAATTTGACCCCGAGCAAACTCGTAGTCGGATGTCGGTTGGTAACCTTACCCTCTCGCGGCACGAAGGGCAGCCGTCAAAATCTTGCCATCATCCACGAAGCTTGGCCTTGTCGGCCTTCACAATTTCCGCCTCCTTCACAATTTCATTTTTCCGGGTCATTAATGACTCGTAGAAAGTAGACTGGATGATGTTTTCCTCGCCTTCCTTCAATTTCTTCTCACCTCTTCTTCCTTGGCTCAGACAGACGAGAGAATCGGTTGCTCGTTCTCTTTCATCTCTGAGTCGTAGCATGCCTCAAGTCCGCCGTCATTGTTTCCATCATCGACGTCATCTCGCCGTCAAAGGATTATCATTAGCACAAGTATAAAACTACGAGATTTGCGCAAGAAAAGGACAAGACCCGAATTACCTCCGTCTCGCATCAACCCAAAGCGAGCATGATAGGTCGTCTGGCTCATCTTAGCCCTCTCATCCGGCGTACAAGATCGCATCTTTACCCCGTTTGGTCGTGGCCGTCCCCGTAAGGAGAGCAGGCCGCTTCTTGCCAAACAAGGAACCCCGTAAATCCGAGGAACCTTCCCAAACTCGTCGCCATCTCCAAAGCCTTTGCTTCGGTAAGCACCCTGCACGACGAGCCAGGGAGCTTCCGGTTTGGGGGTTGAAGGGTCCGAGGAACTTATAGGGTCGTTGTCGCCTCTATTTCTCTTTTCTTTCTCTCTCCCTGAGGCCAATGGATGGTCTTTCCTCTTCGAGACGCGGCTCCCTTCTCCGACGCCCTCATGATTGGAGTCTGAACTTCCTACGTCCTCCGGGTTAATGTGCTCACCCTCAACGACGACGACCTGATGGCCCTCAGTATTGGCAGCTGCTACACTTGACTCAACCACAATTTCTTTCTCCCGTCCGACGACTACTGACGACCCCAGAGTGTTTAGGCCCCCAACGACGACCTCCTTTTCGATCAAAGGAACGGCGCCCAGGATTGTCCTTAGGAAGCTCATCATTCCTCTTCGTTTGGTTCTCCTGCCGGCCACAAATAGCATTGCTCGTCGCCCTATCCTTCTTGGCCTTGGTCCGCACAAGGGGTCTGATTGCCTCACTCATGCTTCTAACTTTCTTCTCAATAACGCTGATATCCTTCTCAGAGAGAACTGCCAAGTGAAAAATGAGAAAAAGTTAATTGAATACACGACGGGACATAAAGGCAAATTGTCAAAGTAAATAGACGAGTGTTGAGAGCCCAACCCCTGCACATCTCAAGATTTTCACAACGCTCTCAGACGATCAAAGCGGGCACTGGCCAGCTAATGCAGCTTGTCTTCCCACTTCAAGTCGTCCGTGAACGACCCAAACCGGATAACGGGGGTCAAGGTTTATCTTCACCAAGGGGCTCGGGCCCTTCGACGGCTTATCCATAATGCCGCCCCTTATGCACCTCCAGTGAGAGGCCTCAATGTTCTCAAATGCCACCCATCCACGACTCAAGAGGTCGTCAATCTTTCCTTTCGCCCGTTGGCCCACGGAGCTTGAAATATACGGTCGTCTGAGACAAAATCACGACTCTCGTGCCAAGGAAATTGCCACCCTACCCGCTCTCCACCAAAATCATGCTGACTGTCCCGGTAAACTCAGACACTTTATTTTGGGTGTCTAAAAACAAGCCTTGACATTCCTAATGCACGACACACTTACCAAGGACTTCCGTTTCTAGCTGGATCGTTTAGTCCGATAAGATTGACGAAACACTTTTGCTACATGGCTCGTAGCCAAGAAATCTCGCAAACGACGATGAAACATGATAAAACTCGACCGTATTACCGCTTAGCTCCATCGGCACGCAACCTAATCTTCAAGAAACTCGTTGATAAAAGGGTCCAGGGCAACCTCAACCTAAGCTCAAACTCGTTTATAGAAGAAAGCAACTTTCTTCAAGGAGGAGAGATTGTCTACGGGCTCATACTCTCTCCGGCTAAGATACTCCAAACTGTAATTATTAGCACGCACCCCGAACGAACTTCGAAGGCGGAATCTATAAACGGCCGCGATATCTCCCTCGTCAGCTCTCCGACCTCGTGATAGCCCAACCACCTGAGCACCACCCCGAAGTCTCGTTCAAGATTTCCAACTCGTGACACCAGGTGGAAGGCGTCGACGATCCTAGTATTTCCAAAGACTCGTACTAGCTTCATTAACTTCTTGAGCCTACTGACGGGCGTCCGTCGTGATCCATGTCTACAAAACAAGGAGAGACAAGGGAATCCGCCCTAACATTTTCATACGACGACCTATCTACGGGCAACCTAGATTCCCTACAACCAAACTCCTACATGAATCACGACGGACAAGGAATAGTTGGCTCGTATATGATTCTGGGCTGTCGTTCATCGATCTAAAGTGGGGTTACCCTAGTGGTCACCTTCCCCAAAGTCCCCAAGAACCTCACCAACAGAAACCCTAGAGGTTCCGTCTTCAAAATCAAACTTTGCACAAATGGATGAGCATTCAACCAAATTGAAATCTCCCTCCAAATGCCCTCGCACATTTGTACACCCTTTCGATTCAAATTTCAAAACCAAACTTGACACCCTCTCAAAGCTCACCGTTCTGGGCCCCATTTAGCAAAACCTTAAACCCCAAACAAAAACCCAGAAAATGAAGAATAACGAAGAAAATTACCTGCTTCTAGGTGGGGAAATGGTTTTTCCGATGAATTCGATGGTGGAAGATCAAAGAAGTCCCTAATCCAAGCTGCGGGTTATCCAACGGCGGCGAAGCCAGAGTAGCTTGACATCGGCTCGAAAAAGTTCGCATCGGCTGCCTGAGTTCTTCCTTATCGCCGCCGGAAATCGCCTCGCTCCTTGCTCTCAATGCTCGAGTTCGCGAAAAGTTTGGAATGAAGGAGGGGGGAGGTTTTATATGTGGGGAAGCTGAACAGTTTGTTCTTGGGGAATCCAAAGGGCGGAATGATGAGGGGCATTAAATACCCTCTGCAACTTCCGAGGAGAATGTCCCATCAAGAGACACGTGTCAACCAAAGAAGAGATCTCACCCGCCCACGTCACCAATGCCGACATCATCATAATTCAAAAATTCAAATCGACGGCCGTACGGATTGCCTCGGGAGGGAAAATGACAACTCCCGGCCCGTCAAGACGACTCACGAGTCGGGGGCAACCGAACGAAATATTCTGTGACGGGCCGAGCCCAATACTTTTCTACGAGCTCCGTAAGCCCAATAAGTCCATTAAAAGACCGACCATGAAGGACCCGATCTGCACTGGGTTATGGCCCGTCCAATACTGGAGCTGCGCCGTCGCCACCGAGCGACCAAGCCCATCCAAGCGACGAGTCATTTCACCATTAAGGAAACCGCACTCGTTCAAAAGTGATCGTCGACAATGAGCTAAGGCCCATCTAACGACGAGCTTTCCTCGGCGCAAACCTAAGCACTCGTCCCAAAAGTGAGCGTCGTCACCGAACGATCAACTCTCACTCGCCGAGTCACTTTCAAAGAGACGACCTAACCGGACGACAGCCTGTGTCCAGTCGTCTCTTTTATTAAGCTTCTTCGACAAGCTTGGTTAATTAGCTAATTTGGGATAATGTCGGACCTTATACGGTGCCTTGTTACACGTGCAATCATGCAAAACAGTAGTAACTCCAAAAGGTGTGCGGGTTGACTTTCCACTTATAAGGCAAACCGCTTATCGGTCGTGTTACAGCTGTCCTTACATAGACGGATTCTCGGGCCGTGACACGCAGACACCTGTAAGACAGAGTCGATCTAATCTGGGCTGAGACCATCCAATCCAACGGCTCTGGTGAAAACCCTAATATCATCATTTCCACTATAAATAAGAGAGTAATAACATGGACACAGGTAATGCATTATTGCATATTCACATACGTGACACATATCATATTATTGCACCACTTTTCAGTCCATCATCTTACTCACACGTGGGAGGAGCTCACGGAAAAACCCCGCCAGCTTTCACCTCGTTTCTTGTCTTTGTGCGAGATCCATAGCTAGCTCATTCATTCTTTGGACACAAGGAACTCGAGCCCACACGCTTTCTGCGCGATCATATATATATATATATATATATATATATATATATATATATATATATATATATATATATATATATATATATATATATAAGTCGAAGCTCGAGCTCGGCTCGTTAAAAGCTCATTTAATTTCAGATTTTTTTCAAAAAATAAGTCGAAGCTCGAGCTCGGCTCGTTAAAAACTCGTTTGATTTCAGATTTTTTTCAAAAAATAAGTCGAAGCTCGAGCTCGGCTCGTTAAAAGCTCGTTTGATTTCAGATTTTTTTCAAAAAATAAGTCGAAGCACGAGCTCGGCTCGTTAAAACTCTAGTTCGAGCAGCTCGAGAAAAGCTCGCGAGCCAGCTCGCGAAAAGCTCGAAACTTTATTCGAGCCGAGCTCGAACATGCATTCTGGGCTCGAGCTCGAGCTCGATATTTTTTATTCGAGCTCGAGCTCGAAACTTCAAAGCTCGGCTCGGCTCGGCTCTCACAGCCTCTAAATTCATGTGCTCAGTGTGTGTGTGCAGCGAGAGAGAGAGATGAGGGCGGGAAGTAGAGAGGCAACATGCATTGAAGAAACATCACAGATTATGTAAGCGTAGCACACGAGTTAAAAATGAGAAAGAAAATGGTGTTACCCTCAATCCTCGCAACCAATTTTGACATCTCAATAAGTGCAATAGCAATCCCGTTTCTTTGGCATTCCTTGGCAACACATACATTACTTAGGTATGCCCGTGCAAAATCAGCTCCAATTCCCTGTTGAGATAGAGTTGATGACAATGAAACTCACTTCACAGTCACTTTAAAATGCTTCATTTTCCAATTTGATAGTTCAAGGCATATATCATCTGCCTTTTTACGCCTTTCCATATGGTAAAGATCACGCGGATAATAGAATTACAAGTATAATGATAGCTGATAATATTTAAAACAATTAATTAGCAGACGAGGAGCGATGAGAGTAGCATGAGACATAAAAAGATGATTATGAAAGCAAAATGTACCCAAATGTCTGAAGGGAGGAAACTACTTCAACTTTCAAATGACCTCAGAAAGAGAAAGGAATAAATCATTTGGTTTTTTACTTGTTTCAGTAGGAATTTTTCCATTTCCCGGAGAATCTTATCAAGTTGTATGCTTACTACTACTTCAAAAATATACGCAAGTTTTTAGGACCCTGGAATTTAGTTGGCACTTGAATAATCCATTTTTCAAGGAGATCAATAATCAAATGGAGCAAGAATCTTGAAGCTCAATGAAACCCTGGAAGTTTCCAGCAGGTTCTCTCTCCATTAGGCTAAACTATCAATCCAGAGTTTCTTTCAATTAGTCACGACTTCGAGCTGACATGCTCTCGAGCCACTCCAAGCCAGCTATTTGAAGCTCAATTCATGTGAGACTCTATGCGTGATGTAATCACCTCCAAATTATTTTTTAATAGATTTGTTCAATGCTTAAGATAAAGAGCAAAGAAGAATAAATTTAAAGAAATAAAATATAATTCAATTGGCACTGAAGCACTACAAAGCATACAGCAATAATTTTGGAGACGCAAGTAATGAGATCCAAGAAGTACCTTGGGCTTCATTCCTGCTATCTCATCTGGGAGGCTCATACACTGATTAAGATCCAATGTGCCAATGACAACTCGGTCTTCCCCATTGTTTGAAAACTACAAAAGATAGAAGAGATGAGTTAAATAACTGCATTTTACTATGACAAGGATATAATAAATACAGTTTTACTCACATTCTACATGCCGGTAAAATAAAAATAGCTTCATAAATGCTTGAGCAAATCAGAAGAGTAAAAGCGTAAAGCTGAAGATAACTTTAATAGACTACAGGATTCTTGGAAACATAACAATCACCCCTTAATACAAATTGCTTAAAGGTGCGGACAAATGCAAGACTACGGTACACATAAATTGCCGTAAGGCACAAACACAATGCCACATACCTGCTCAGAATAAGATTTTAACCTAACACCAACAGTGAAAGATGATTACGTTAACTATTATGACAAGTTAAGCTGAATAGAATCTATCAAAATGCTTTGAACTTCCAAATCTGGAGAATGAGAATCATTGCTAAATCTTATCTTTCATCAGCAAGTAAATTCAATCTATTACTTAAAGCATAAGGCATCATACTTTCTTCGGGAACTCCAAAATCAGAAAGTTTGTGCTTCGTAAAGATGCCGAAGGATAAATTATAATTGTAGCTTTTCAAATGCTCATATTACTTCATATATCAAAACCTAAATAAGATCCCATCCAAAGTGAGGCTAAAGTTCATGTGAGCTTCATCCCAGCCTTGATGCGGTAAAGCCAAAACACTGATAGAAACAATACCCGAACCCAAAAGTAAATAAACAGTATGTGTAGAGTGGTACCTTACATGCAGAGCACAGATCATCTGGAAAATCTGATAATTTGGATAATGGAAGTGTTGCATTAATACAAGCAACTCTTTTAAACCCTGGCCTAGTTCCAGCGACGCGTTCCTTTAGTGCTTCAAACTCGCGCTCAGTCAAGTTCCTTTTATAATCCTAATAAAACTTGACATTGAGAAAATACGATCAAATTGATATCAAAAGGTCCAAACCAATTGAATGAATGTTGACAATACTCTCAAGTGTTCATACAGGACTATCTAACTGGACCTGAAGTTGTTTCAATTGCTTAAGTTTGAAATTTATCAACTAAAATTTGTACTTAACTGATACATGGAACGACCTAATTGCATAAGAAACATGCAAATTTGGGAATAACGATTGACGAAAAGAAAATTTCAATCAGGAGTTAATAAACAGAACTCACTTCGATGCCAACAGAAGGTTTAAAATCATAGAAAGACCTAACACGGAGGAGAGTAGTGGCCCAAAGCTCCTCCTCTGTGACGGCCTCCGACAAACTCAGAGCGGACTTATCGATCTTTAACGTTTCGGAGGCGCATAGCTGCGCGGAAACGGCGGCCGAACGAGCGTATCGGTGAGGCGGAGATTTGACGGCGGCTTGTAGTTTACAGTGCCTTGGGAGTGGGATTGGTAGGAATGAAGAAGCTGCGAGGACCGCCATTTCCAATGACCAACCCAATCCGAATTGGTTGAAGCACTCTCGTTGGGCTGAGTTAGTTTGTACTAGTTTGTTGCTTATATGGGTGAGAATGGACTTAGTTAAACTATACTCCCTCCTTCCACTTACATATTTCACAGTTACTGTTTATGTGTGGATTAAGAAAAAAAAATAATGATATAAATGTTGTGAGTGTAAAAGTAAAATAGGAGAAAGAATGAGTGGAGGGAATAGTAAATTATAATGGTGTTGTGAGTATTAAAATAATGTAGGAGAGAGAATGAGTGGGGTAGGGTTAATATTTTAATAATAAAAACTTTTCATTTTAGGTAAAAAAACAAAGTGTGAAGTATGTATTTGAACGCCCAAAATAAAAAGTGTGAAATAAGTAAGTGGACAGAGTATGGGTGAATATTATAAATTTAAGAAGAAAAACTTGGCAAGTTCTCCATCCACTTTTTTTTTAATTTTTTTATGAAAATAACAAATCATTCATTTTTACATTAAAATGCAACAGATTGTAAACTTTGGGAAACATATTTTGTACATGCTCTTCATGCTTTACTTTATTGTATTTTGTACAATGAATTAAAACATGAAGGGTTATGAAAGGGGTTTATAACAAATTTGAAAAGAAAATCAACTCATTCATTTTGGGAGATGACTGGATTATCTGTATTTACAACCCAATATACTCCCTCCGTCCCTTCTAATCAAGCATTTCACACAAATAGATGTTCCATTTCATATACTTGCCTTGTCGAAACAACATTTCCCAACTTTTATCAACAAAAACCTCGCACCCACAAAATTAGTAACCGAGCCATCACAGGTTCTTGCACCTCTTTAACATTGACTAGAACATAACCATGATCTCCCTCTGTCAGAGGTGGAGCGTCTAAATCCCGATCTGGTAGATCTCGACAAGTGGCTCCTGAAATTCCGGTGGTCAACGCTTTGTCTGACCAAAGGAGGACTTGTGTTGGGAGCTCCCCCCATGCAGAAACTCGAATTGAGTTTCATTGATGAGAATCCTTGGCAGCTCAAGGACCGGAAAGAAGGGGAAAGTCTAGCACAAGGGAAATCGGGCTTGCAGAGTGGGGTCGTTTCTAATGAAATTATCCGCTCAGGTTCGGGTTCTGGGCCCGCGGTGACTGAGCATGTGCAAAATGCAAGTGATAAGCTTGTTCTGGGGGTCTCCTTAGCTCTTGTCCTTGTGCCAGCAAGCTTGGTGAAAGAAACTATGCCGTGACGGCAGAGGGGACAAGCTATCGAACCTGGTGGGCCATGAGCTGCAGCCGAAGTGGTAGTTGTGGTACATAGGTATAAGGCACATCGCGTGCAGAACTCATGAAAACAACCTGGAAAGAAATATTTTTAGAAAAAGATTATTTTTTTATAAATTAAAGGTCAAAGCTCAATCAAGTTGACAACCAAAGGGCCTATTTGGTAAAACTGAAAATTAAGCTCTGAAAATGTAGAGCTGAAATTAAGAGCTGAAATCATTAAGTTGCTGAATTTTGAAGATTTATGTTTGTTTGATAATGACAAACCACTTACATCTGAATTTTCAGAATTTCAACTCAACATTTAAAATATTATATGAATAATATTTATGATTTTATAATAAAATAAATTCATTATTGACATATACATTATTATTATTATTATTATAAGTAAATTTTAATCTTATAATATTTAAATATTTTTATTTGTACTTTCTTTATCCCATAATAATATTTATCTTGATTAGTTTGGTAAATATGGTCACAAATGTTGACAAATAATAAAAAAAATTATATAATGATACTTTAATAAAAATATTATTAAATGTTAATATTAAAAAAATTATATTTTCATACTTGGTCAAATATAATTTGTATGAAAAGAAAAAATATTTCAACAAAAGGAAGTAACAATAAATAAATAAATAAAATATGTTGATGTGTGGATTTGAACTAATTCCCTTTTTTTCTCATTCTTTCCACCTCTTACCTTGTTAAGCTACTCCTTGCCCACTTAAAATTAATAGCCTTTTTTAAGACAATCTTAATTATTTAAGTGATTCAAATTTACCTTACTAAACAAGCTTAATTTTTTAATCTCTTAAAGTGTTTCAAATTAAGATCTTAATTTGGTTACCAAACAGGCCCAAAGTCAAAGTGAGATTATCTTTTTGGGACGGAAGGAAATATACCCTCTGCAGCTACTGTGCACCTGCTTTCCAAACAAACAACACATGGATCTACGCATGTGGGAATCAAATCGCTGCCCCTCCATCCACATTCTCTGCACAGGAGAAACAATATCAACATCCCAACCATGTTTCACGCTGCCGTCTCTAAGATCAAAATTTTGCAAGAACATTTATAAATACAGCATCAAAAACAACAAAGCCATAGTCCCCTTGTTGTTGTTGTTGTTGTATTTATAAATGTTCTTGTAAATTTTGATCTTAGAGAGGGCAACATTTATAAATGCAGGTGATAAATATACAACGAGAAAAGTAAAAGCTTTGCTCACCTAACAATTTTAACAATGCTCATGAGGGGAAGACATAAATAAGGAGAAGGAAGGAGTGGTGCCCGGTTTTGTGGCTGAGTGCTGAGAACTTCCTCAAGGCAATCTCTATGCCATGAGCGAGAAACCATCAAGGGAGTCCATCTTTGAGGATGTGAGAAACAATATCAAAGAGTTAGACAATTGTTCTTTGGAAATAACAATTATTGTTGCTTTATCAAAATGGTCTACACAAGACAGAACTTAAGACATGCTTTCAATCGGTATAAAATGCATTATTTCAGTTCTTTATGATTTCTCTTTCCCATATTCTCCGTTCTCTCCTAAGACCATATATATAAAGCATCGACATTCATACCCGTTTGCATTTTCAGCATCTAGAATGGCGCCCCAAGCAATCAAAATCTGACATAACATACACATGAGTAAGTACTTCAAAACAAGGTCTTTAAAAAAATATGTAAATTAGTTGAAGATAAATAAATGTACTTGGCAACACTGTTCATTCCCACCGCATGCAGCATAGTGGAGGGGTGTGCTTCCGGCACCTGAAAACAAAGTCGTTATATATGAAAAAAATACAAATATTACCTCCTTCACCCATAAATAAGCATCAATATTTTCTTTTTCTACAAGTCCCTAAGTGATTCACTTTTCTAGTGTTTACTATATTACCTTTGCCAACTACAACTATCATGGCCCGGCGTAAACTTGCAATGGAAATATATAAGCTTTCTAGAGACCAATGCGCTATAACAACTTCAATGCTACAAATAGAAATATTTGTAAATGTTTATACTCTTCGAATAAAAATGTAAAGATAAGTTTACTTAGTTTAGACAAGATGGTCAAGAAAGCGTTATGGTAGCTACTACATCGGTGATGATGTCATTCAATGAGATTTCTGGAGAGTGACGCTCTATATAACCTCAACATTACAAACAGAAACATTGATCTAATAATTAATTTTTAAAATCAAAACCAAGAATTTTGAAGATGATAACGTACAATGGAGAGAACACTTTAAAGTAAAGTACTGTAATTTCTTATGAATTATGGAGTTCAAATCTGTTAAGTCACTATCCTTGGGAGATACGTGATTTCTGTTAACTTGTAGAATAGTCTATAGTCAATTAAATTATTCATCTTCATTCAATAACCAACCAAAAATTTGGAACACACTTCTCAAACATTATTTTCTTCAAAGAGCCTTAAAATTGAATCTTCTGCTTTTCTCTTCTAGACAACAATTCAAGCATGTCAAAAATGTCATTTCACTAGCTTTCTTTTCTGTTTCCTCCATTTTGCTTCAGAACCAAACTTAAGTAGACAAAACCTAAAGAAGTTATCCTAAACTGCAATGTCTGTGTGTACATTCTTCTTAGGGTGTGTTTGTTTGCTCTTAATGAGCTCTTAATGGGGTAAACTTGCTGACTCGGTCAGCACTGGAACTTCAGTGTGTTTGATGACAACCTCTTAATAGCACTGGATCACTCTTGTTGATTCAGTCCAAATTTTCTTACTTAATCCGTTTAGCACCTTCATCCTAACCAATAAGCATTGCATACAGCAACAAGCGTTAAGTGCTTGATGCTACCGAACACACCCTTAGTCTCTTGCCTCGGGCAGTCCCTTCCAATCTAAATTGTAACGTACACATTAAGTAGCAGGCAATATATGAAAGTTCACAATTTCATATACAACCATGACGTTCATAAATAATCACACGAAAGTGACCAAATGATAAAAATGAAAAAAAAAATGTCGAAGTACAGAGAAAAAATGCATATATCATTGAAAACTTTCATGGACACAGAAGTGAATAGAACAAAATAAATTCCACCGAAGCTTAACAGCTCATATTATACTTTGTCAGTTTGCCCTATTAATGTCCAAATAAGAGTAATCTATTAACTTTAAGCAACTAAAATCAGTATGACATGCCAGATATGGAATCTGTTCTCAAAAATATAACAAGTTTCCATGAAAATATGACATTCAGATTACACCTATTTCAGCAAAAACACAAAATAAGTAATAATTTTAGCACCAATTAATCTAGATAGAACCAGGTAAGGATGAATTACCAATCAAATCAATCGTGGTACCATCTTCCACAGTGACCTCATCTACGGAAGCTCCCAAATCGAGGAGTAATTGCAAGCTATCAACATGCCCATTCAGTGAAGCCATATGAAGGGCAGTGATTCCTCCATCAGCAGGTTTATTAATTATCTCATGGAGTGAACTGATGCAGAGAAAGTAACAAATAATAATTAAAGCTAAAATTAATCGGACAGGATCATTTAAGTAGACATCGAGAGATAGGCATGGAATTACCCTTCGTCAAATTCTGAAATGAAATCTTCCGTTCTTGACTTTTTCCTTAGAATTTTCCAAACATTAGGAATACTTGGAATGTGATCGGCAAGAAGGATCCGGATGCATCGGGAATGTCCATTAAGAGCAGCCAAATGCAGTGCAGTACCTCCATTGAGATAATCTGCTTTGTGAATCTGAAATCCAACATCTCGTTAGCCTGTAATAATCCCTATTCAAAAACTACTTTTAACGCTATATTGAGAATGGAATATAGATACCGCAGCATAAATGGTCATACATTTGCTTTGAAAAGAACCAAAGTCTGAACAACCTCCCAATGACCATATTGACAAGCTTGCATCAAAGCAGTCTGTCCATGGAAACAGACAACATAATCCTTAAATTTTTCATAATTTATCTATTTTATCTTACATTAAATCTCACAAACAAATTCCAAACCAACTGAAAACAGCAAACTTTGATTGAATTTGAAGATTGAGAGATTATTAAGAATTAACTAACCTGTCCACGATAATTCCTGAGATTAATGTCAACTCCAGATTCAAGCAAGAGTGTGACAATCTAAAGACAAAAAAGTTGCAAACATGTGTCATCACATAACAAAAATGCAATACATCAAAATCAAAATCTGTCTACCAAAACTTTCTTTAAACGTAAATGATAAGCAATATTGAATTTTGACATACCTCATGGTGGCCTTGAGCTGCAGAGTAATGGAGGGGCGAATTACGGACACCAAAGGTTGAATAGCGGGCAAGGCGAGGATTATAATCCAATAAAGCCTTGGCTTCTTGAAGATCCCCATCTCTTGCTGCTGAAACAAGGCGTTCCCCAGATGCTGAACATCCAAATGAATTTCCCACGAGGTTTAAGAACCTCATAATTCTCAAATTATATATATCCCACCTCCAATAACCAATGTAAAACGAAAATTTGAGGCCTTATTTGCTACCTCCACATTCCAATCTTTGGTATTTACACTAAATGGACCCAAAAAATCGAAGATTATGGCTTGGATGGAATCTTTGTTTCTCTCTGTACACAAGTTCCTTATTTTCTACCAAACCAACAACAAACTCACAGCAAGCAACTGATTGCCAACCAAATTATTTTGTGAAATATAAAAACAGAAATTCAGAAGCTCCTTTCAACAGAATCAAAACTGCAATAAGAAAATACAAAACCCAATTCCCAAATTGGGGGCTTATCTAATTGTAACGTAGATTATGACTTCCAATTCTTCTTATGCACAAAGTTTTGATCTTTTTGACTAAATCAACACAACCCACTTCAGATTTTTCCCACAGAATCGAAAAGGATTCAATGCCCCCTTCCTAATTTTCCCATCTTCACGGATTTTCCGGGAAAATCGACACATGAATTCCCTGAAAACAAAAAGAAAAAGATACAGGGGTTAAAATATTTCTGGAAAAAATCATGATTCAGGGAAAAGATCACATGTAGACAAACCAAAAGTTGTCGATTCCACCTCCAAAAAAGAAGTTGAAATATTTACCGATTGGGTAGGGTTGATAGAAGAACCAACCCAGTTGAGAAGGGGTGCTGAGAAAAAAAAAAACTTAAAATCAAATTTAAATTAATCAAGAATTGAAACGGTAATGCAGAGCAAAAATGTCGGTAATGGTGAGTATTAAATATTAAATATAAATGCAAGGAGGAAGAAGAAGCTAAGCGTGCATTCCATGATTGGGTTGTTATTGCCAGTCAAAAAAATATTTACTTCCCCTTACCTTCCTCGCCGATTTGGGACAGGGGCCGTCCAACTCAATCGAGTCAGCTGCTCAATAAGGTGTTAAATCGGAAATTTTCCAAATTAAAAAAAAAATCCTAATTTTGCATGAGTTTTAAGAAACAAAACAATTACATCAATTTGATGATCAAAATATCAATATTATCTTTTATTTTTCATCTCGATTGAATTACCTATATCAATAAATCTATCTATCTATCTCTTAATTAATCTATAACTAAAGAAAGCACTTCAACACACCAATCATTTCACGCTTAGACTAGAACTTAGACCGAACGTAGACTAGGTTCATCTATATAATATATAAAAGCAGAAACATTTCAAAACCATACAGCTCGCCACGTGAAATTCCAAGTCAGCTCTATGTTCACCAATTATTAGCCGCTATGTGTCACATTCAATGAAGAGTTTTATTTTAGATTTTGATTTAAATACAAATTTTAGCTTTTAAATCCAAACAAAATATTTTTAAACATAAAAAATTCAAACTAAAGCAGTTCAACTACTTCATCCGAAAGAATGTGATGGTGGTAGAAAGTAGAAACATTGTTTTGGAGCATGCACTGATTTCTCTTATCATTATCCCCCATATTCGATTTGAGATTATTAGATTAGTTTGTTTTATTTGGATTAAATTTAATTTTTTTTAAATTGTATTATTCTCTCCATCCTAAAATGAATGATTTTTTCAAAATTTAATAATCATTTTAAAAAATTTAATTTTAATCTAGAAAAAATAATAAACATTCTTTTATTTCATTTTCAAAATTTTACATTTGTAAAAATATAATGAATTATGAAAAAAATTAAATCAAAAAATTTAAAAGAACATTTATTTTGAGACAATAATGGTCATTCAATCTATATAATATATAAAAGTAGAAACATTTCAAGACCATACAGCTCGCCACGTGGAATTCCAAGTCAGCTCTATGTTCACCAATTATTAGCCGCCATGTGTCACATTCAATGAAGAGTTTTATTTTAGATTTTGATTTAAACACAAATTTTAGCTTTTAAATCCAAACAAAATATTTTTAAACGTAATAAATTCAAACTACAGCGGTTCAACTACTTCATCCGAAAGAATGTGATGGTGGTAGAAAGTAGAAACATTGTCTTGGAGCATGCACTGATTTCTCTTATCATTATCCCCCATATTAGATTTTAGATTATTAGATTGGTTTATTTTATTTTATTGGATTAAATTTAATTTTTTTTTAAAATTGTATTATTCTCTCCATCCTAAAATGAATGATTTTTTTTTCAAAATTTAATAATCATTTTAAAAAATTTAATTTTAATCTAGAAAAAATAATAAACATTCTTTTAATTCATTTTCAAAATTTTACATTTGTAAAAATATAATGAATTATGAAAAAAAATTAAATCAAAAAAATTTAAAAGAACATTTATTTTGAGACAATAATGGTCATTCAATCTATATAATATATAAAAACAGAAACATTTCAAGACCATACAGCTCGCCACGTGGAATTCCAAGTCAGCTCTATGTTCACCAATTATTAGCCGCCATGTGTCACATTCAATGAAGAGTTTTATTTTAGATTTTGATTTAAACACAAATTTTAGCTTTTAAATCCAAACAAAATATTTTTAAACGTAATAAATTCAAACTACAGCGGTTCAACTACTTGAAAGAATGTGATGGTGGTAGAAAGTAGAAACATGGTCTTGGAGCATGCACTGATTTCTCTTATCATTATCCCCCATATTAGATTTTAGATTATTAGATTGGTTTATTTTATTTTATTGGATTAAATTTAATTTTTTTTTAAAATTGTATTATTCTCTCCATCCTAAAATGAATGATTTTTTTCAAAATTTAATAATCATTTTAAAAAATTTAATTTTAATCTAGAAAAAATAATAAACATTCTTTTAATTCATTTTCAAAATTTTACATTTGTAAAAATATAATGAATTATGAAAAAAAATTAAATCAAAAAAATTTAAAAGAACATTTATTTTGAGACAATAATGGTCATTCAATCTATATAATATATAAAAACAGAAACATTTCAAGACCATACAGCTCGCCACGTGGAATTCCAAGTCAGCTCTATGTTCACCAATTATTAGCCGCCATGTGTCACATTCAATGAAGAGTTTTATTTTAGATTTTGATTTAAACACAAATTTTAGCTTTTAAATCCAAACAAAATATTTTTAAACGTAATAAATTCAAACTACAGCGGTTCCGAAAGAATGTGATGGTGGTAGAAAGTAGAAACATTGTCTTGGAGCATGCACTGATTTCTCTTATCATTATCCCCCATATTAGATTTTAGATTATTAGATTGGTTTATTTTATTTTATTGGATTAAATTTAATTTTTTTTAAATTGTATTATTCTCTCCATCCTAAAATGAATGATTTTTTTTCAAAATTTAATAATCATTTTAAAAAATTTAATTTTAATCTAGAAAAAATAATAAACATTCTTTTAATTCATTTTCAAAATTTTACATTTGTAAAAATATAATGAATTATGAAAAAAATTAAATCAAAAAAATTTAAAAGAACATTTATTTTGAGACAATAATGGTCATTCAATCTATATAATATATAAAAGCAGAAACATTTCAAGACCATACAGCTCGCCACGTGGAATTCCAAGTCAGCTCTATGTTCACCAATTATTAGCCGCCATGTGTCACATTCAATGAAGAGTTTTATTTTAGATTTTGATTTAAACACAAATTTTAGCTTTTAAATCCAAACAAAATATTTTTAAACGTAATAAATTCAAACTACAGCGGTTCCGAAAGAATGTGATGGTGGTAGAAAGTAGAAACATTGTCTTGGAGCATGCACTGATTTCTCTTATCATTATCCCCCATATTAGATTTTAGATTATTAGATTGGTTTATTTTATTTTATTGGATTAAATTTAATTTTTTTTTTTAAATTGTATTATTCTCTCCATCCTAAAATGAATGATTTTTTTCAAAATTTAATAATCATTTTAAAAAATTTAATTTTAATCTAGAAAAAATAATAAACATTCTTTTAATTCATTTTCAAAATTTTACATTTGTAAAAATATAATGAATTATGAAAAAAAATTAAATCAAAAAAATTTAAAAGAACATTTATTTTGAGACAATAATGGTCATTCAATCTATATAATATATAAAAGCAGAAACATTTCAAGACCATACAGCTCGCCACGTGGAATTCCAAGTCAGCTCTATGTTCACCAATTATTAGCCGCCATGTGTCACATTCAATGAAGAGTTTTATTTTAGATTTTGATTTAAACACAAATTTTAGCTTTTAAATCCAAACAAAATATTTTTAAACGTAATAAATTCAAACTACAGCGGTTTTGAAAGAATGAGATGGTGGTAGAAAGTAGAAACATTGTCTTGGAGCATGCACTGATTTCTCTTATCATTATCCCCCATATTAGATTTTAGATTATTAGATTGGTTTATTTTATTTTATTGGATTAAATTTAATTTTTTTTTTTAAATTGTATTATTCTCTCCATCCTAAAATGAATGATTTTTTTCAAAATTTAATAATCATTTTAAAAAATTTAATTTTAATCTAGAAAAAATAATAAACATTCTTTTAATTCATTTTCAAAATTTTACATTTGTAAAAATATAATGAATTATGAAAAAAAATTAAATCAAAAAAATTTAAAAGAACATTTATTTTGAGACAATAATGGTCATTCAATCTATATAATATATATAAACGAAACATTTCAAGACCATACAGCTCGCCACGTGGAATTCCAAGTCAGCTCTATGTTCACCAATTATTAGCCGCCATGTGTCACATTCAATGAAGAGTTTTATTTTAGATTTTGATTTAAACACAAATTTTAGCTTTTAAATCCAAACAAAATATTTTTAAACGTAATAAATTCAAACTACGGCGGTTAGAAAGAATGTGATGGTGGTAGAAAGTAGAAACATTGTCTTGGAGCATGCACTGATTTCTCTTATCATTATCCCCCATATTAGATTTTAGATTATTAGATTGGTTTATTTTATTTTATTGGATTAAATTTATTTTTTTTTTTTAAATTGTATTATTCTCTCCATCCTAAAATGAATGATTTTTTTCAAAATTTAATAATCATTTTAAAAAATTTAATTTTAATCTAGAAAAAATAATAAACATTCTTTTAATTCATTTTCAAAATTTTACATTTGTAAAAATATAATGAATTATGAAAAAAAATTAAATCAAAAAATTTAAAAGAACATTTATTTTGAGACAGTAATGGTCATTCAATCTATATAATATATAAAAGCCGAAACATTTCAAGACCATACTGCTCGCCACGTGGAATTCCAAGTCAGCTCTATGTTCACCAATTATTAGCCGCCATGTGTCACATTCAATGAAGAGTTTTATTTTAGATTTTGATTTAAACACAAATTTTAGCTTTTAAATCCAAACAAAATATTTTTAAACGTAATAAATTCAAACTACAGCGGTTCCGAAAGAATGTGATGGTGGTAGAAAGTAGAAACATTGTCTTGGAGCATGCACTGATTTCTCTTATCATTATCCCCCATATTAGATTTTAGATTATTAGATTGGTTTATTTTATTTTATTGGATTAAATTTAATTTTTTTTTAAATTGTATTATTCTCTCCATCCTAAAATGAATGATTTTTTTCAAAATTTAATAATCATTTTAAAAAATTTAATTTTAATCTAGAAAAAATAATAAACATTCTTTTAATTCATTTTCAAAATTTTACATTTGTAAAAATATAATGAATTATGAAAAAAATTAAATCAAAAAAATTTAAAAGAACATTTATTTTGAGACAATAATGGTCATTCAATCTATATAATATATAAAAGCAGAAACATTTCAAGACCATACAGCTCGCCACGTGGAATTCCAAGTCAGCTCTATGTTCACCAATTATTAGCCGCCATGTGTCACATTCAATGAAGAGTTTTATTTTAGATTTTGATTTAAACACAAATTTTAGCTTTTAAATCCAAACAAAATATTTTTAAACGTAATAAATTCAAACTACAACGGTTCCGAAAGAATGTGATGGTGGTAGAAAGTAGAAACATTGTCTTGGAGCATGCACTGATTTCTCTTATCATTATCCCCCATATTAGATTTTAGATTATTAGATTGGTTTATTTTATTTTATTGGATTAAATTTAATTTTTTTTTAAATTGTATTATTCTCTCCATCCTAAAATGAATGATTTTTTTCAAAATTTAATAATCATTTTAAAAAATTTAATTTTAATCTAGAAAAAATAATAAACATTCTTTTAATTCATTTTCAAAATTTTACATTTGTAAAAATATAATGAATTATGAAAAAAAATTAAATCAAAAAAATTTAAAAGAACATTTATTTTGAGACAATAATGGTCATTCAATCTATATAATATATAAAAGCAAAAACATTTCAAGACCGTAACTCGCCACGTGGAATTTCAAGTCAGCTCTATGTTCACCAATTATTAGCCGCCATGTGTCACATTCAATGAAGAGTTTTATTTTAGATTTTGATTTAAACACAAATTTTAGCTTTTAAATCCAAACAAAATATTTTTAAACGTAATAAATTCAAACTACAGCGGTTCCGAAAGAATGTGATGGTGGTAGAAAGTAGAAACATTGTCTTGGAGCATGCACTGATTTCTCTTATCATTATCCCCCATATTAGATTTTAGATTATTAGATTGGTTTATTTTATTTTATTGGATTAAATTTAATTTTTTTTTAAATTGTATTATTCTCTCCATCCTAAAATGAATGATTTTTTTTTTCAAAATTTAATAATCATTTTAAAAAATTTAATTTTAATCTAGAAAAAATAATAAACATTCTTTTAATTCATTTTCAAAATTTTACATTTGTAAAAATATAATGAATTATGAAAAAAAATTAAATCAAAAAAATTTAAAAGAACATTTATTTTGAGACAATAATGGTCATTCAATCTATATAATATATAAAAGCAGAAACATTTCAAGACCATACAGCTCGCCACGTGGAATTCCAAGTCAGCTCTATGTTCACCAATTATTAGCCGCCATGTGTCACATTCAATGAAGAGTTTTATTTTAGATTTTGATTTAAACACAAATTTTAGCTTTTAAATCCAAACAAAATATTTTTAAACGTAATAAATTCAAACTACAGCGGTTCCGAAAGAATGTGATGGTGGTAGAAAGTAGAAACATTGTCTTGGAGCATGCACTGATTTCTCTTATCATTATCCCCCATATTAGATTTTAGATTATTAGATTGGTTTATTTTATTTTATTGGATTAAATTTAATTTTTTTTAAATTGTATTATTCTCTCCATCCTAAAATGAATGATTTTTTTCAAAATTTAATAATCATTTTAAAAAATTTAATTTTAATCTAGAAAAAATAATAAACATTCTTTTAATTCATTTTCAAAATTTTACATTTGTAAAAATATAATGAATTATGAAAAAAATTAAATCAAAAAAATTTAAAAGAACATTTATTTTGAGACAATAATGGTCATTCAATCTATATAATATATAAAAGCAGAAACATTTCAAGACCATACAGCTCGCCACGTGGAATTCCAAGTCAGCTCTATGTTCACCAATTATTAGCCGCCATGTGTCACATTCAATGAAGAGTTTTATTTTAGATTTTGATTTAAACACAAATTTTAGCTTTTAAATCCAAACAAAATATTTTTAAACGTAATAAATTCAAACTACGGGTACGAAAGAATGTGATGGTGGTAGAAAGTAGAAACATTGTCTTGGAGCATGCACTGATTTCTCTTATCATTATGCCCCATAATAGATTTTAGATTATTAGATTGGTTTATTTTATTTTATTGGATTAAATTTAATTTTTTTTAAATTGTATTATTCTCTCCATCCTAAAATGAATGATTTTTTCAAAATTTAATAATCATTTTAAAAAATTTAATTTTAATCTAGAAAAAATAATAAACATTCTTTTAATTCATTTTCAAAATTTTACATTTGTAAAAATATAATGAATTATGAAAAAAATTAAATCAAAAAAATTTAAAAGAACATTTATTTTGAGACAATAATGGTCATTCAATCTATATAATATATAAAAGCAGAAACATTTCAAGACCATACAGCTCGCCACGTGGAATTCCAAGTCAGCTCTATGTTCACCAATTATTAGCCGCCATGTGTCACATTCAATGAAGAGTTTTATTTTAGATTTTGATTTAAACACAAATTTTAGCTTTTAAATCCAAACAAAATATTTTTAAACGTAATAAATTCAAACTACGGCGGAGTTCCGAAAGAATGTGATGGTGGTAGAAAGTAGAAACATTGTCTTGGAGCATGCACTGATTTCTCTTATCATTATCCCCCATATTAGATTTTAGATTATTAGATTGGTTTATTTTATTTTATTGGATTAAATTTAATTTTTTTTAAATTGTATTATTCTCTCCATCCTAAAATGAATGATTTTTTTTCAAAATTTAATAATCATTTTAAAAAATTTAATTTTAATCTAGAAAAAATAATAAACATTCTTTTAATTCATTTTCAAAATTTTACATTTGTAAAAATATAATGAATTATGAAAAAAATTAAATCAAAAAAATTTAAAAGAACATTTATTTTGAGACAATAATGGTCATTCAATCTATATAATATATAAAAGCAGAAACATTTCAAGACCATACAGCTCGCCACGTGGAATTTCAAGTCAGCTCTATGTTCACCAATTATTAGCCGCCATGTGTCACATTCAATGAAGAGTTTTATTTTAGATTTTGATTTAAACACAAATTTTAGCTTTTAAATCCAAACAAAATATTTTTAAACGTAATAAATTCAAACTACGGTTAGAAAGAATGTGATGGTGGTAGAAAGTAGAAACATTGTCTTGGAGCATGCACTGATTTCTCTTATCATTATCCCCCATATTAGATTTTAGATTATTAGATTGGTTTATTTTATTTTATTGGATTAAATTTTTTTTTTTAAATTGTATTATTCTCTCCATCCTAAAATGAATGATTTTTTTTTCAAAATTTAATAATCATTTTAAAAAATTTAATTTTAATCTAGAAAAAATAATAAACATTCTTTTAATTCATTTTCAAAATTTTACATTTGTAAAAATATAATGAATTATGAAAAAAAATTAAATCAAAAAAATTTAAAAGAACATTTATTTTGAGACAATAATGGTCATTCAATCTATATAATATATAAAAGCAGAAACATTTCAAGACCATCCGCCACGTGGAATTCCAAGTCAGCTCTATGTTCACCAATTATTAGCCGCCATGTGTCACATTCAATGAAGAGTTTTATTTTAGATTTTGATTTAAACACAAATTTTAGCTTTTAAATCCAAACAAAATATTTTTAAACGTAATAAATTCAAACTACAGCGGTTCCGAAAGAATGTGATGGTGGTAGAAAGTAGAAACATTGTCTTGGAGCATGTTTGATTTCTCTTATCATTATCCCCCATATTAGATTTTAGATTATTAGATTGGTTTATTTTATTTTATTGGATTAAATTAATTTTTTTTTAAAATTGTATTATTCTCTCCATCCTAAAATGAATGATTTTTTTAAAAATCTAATAATCATTTTAAAAAATTTAATTTTAATCTAGAAAAAATAATAAACATTCTTTTAATTCATTTTCAAAATTTTACATTTGTAAAAATATAATGAATTATGAAAAAAATTAAATCAAAAAAATTTAAAAGAACATTTATTTTGAGACAATAATGGTCATTCAATCTATATAATATATAAAAGCAGAAACATTTCAAGACCATACAGCTCGTCACGTGGAATTCCAAGTCAGCTCTATGTTCACCAATTATTAGCCGCCATGTGTCACATTCAATGAAGAGTTTTATTTTAGATTTTGATTTAAACACAAATTTTAGCTTTTAAATCCAAACAAAATATTTTTAAACGTAATAAATTCAAACTACAGCGGTTCCGAAAGAATGTGATGGTGGTAGAAAGTAGAAACATTGTCTTGGAGCATGCACTGATTTTTCTTATCATTATCCCCCATATTAGATTTTAGATTATTAGATTGGTTTATTTTATTTTATTGGATTAAATTTAATTTTTTTTTTAAATTGTATTATTCTCTCCATCCTAAAATGAATGATTTTTTTTCAAAATTTAATAATCATTTTAAAAAATTTAATTTTAATCTAGAAAAAATAATAAACATTCTTTTAATTCATTTTCAAAATTTTACATTTGTAAAAATATAATGAATTATGAAAAAAATTAAATCAAAAAAATTTAAAAGAACATTTATTTTGAGACAATAATGGTCATTCAATCTATATAATATATAAAAGCAGAAACATTTCAAGACCATACAGCTCGCCACGTGGAATTCCAAGTCAGCTCTATGTTCACCAATTATTAGCCGCCATGTGTCACATTCAATGAAGAGTTTTATTTTAGATTTTGATTTAAACACAAATTTTAGCTTTTAAATCCAAACAAAATATTTTTAAACGTAATAAATTCAAACTACGGCGGTTAGAAAGAATGTGATGGTGGTAGAAAGTAGAAACATTGTCTTTGAGCATGCACTGATTTTTCTTATCATTATCCCCCATATTAGATTTTAGATTATTAGATTGGTTTATTTTATTTTATTGGATTAAATTAATTTTTTTTAAATTGTATTATTCTCTCCATCCTAAAATGAATGATTTTTTTCAAAATTTAATAATCATTTTAAAAAATTTAATTTTAATCGAGAAAAAATAATAAACATTCTTTTAATTCATTTTCAAAATTTTACATTTGTAAAAATATAATGAATTATGAAAAAATTAAATCAAAAAAATTTAAAAGAACATTTATTTTGAGACAATAATGGTCATTCAATCTATATAATATATAAAAGCAGAAACATTTCAAGACCATACAACTCGCCACGTGGAATTCCAAGTCAGCTCTATGTTCACCAATTATTAGCCGCCATGTGTCACATTCAATGAAGAGTTTTATTTTAGATTTTGATTTAAACACAAATTTTAGCTTTTAAATCCAAACAAAATATTTTTAAACGTAATAAATTCAAACTACAGCGGTTCCGAAAGAATGTGATGGTGGTAGAAAGTAGAAACATTGTCTTGGAGCATGCACTGATTTCTCTTATCATTATCCCCCATATTAGATTTTAGATTATTAGATTGGTTTATTTTATTTTATTGGATTAAATTATTATTTTTTTAAATTGTATTATTCTCTCCATCCTAAAATGAATGATTTTTTTCAAAATTTAATAATCATTTTAAAAAATTTAATTTTAATCTAGAAAAAATAATAAACATTCTTTTAATTCATTTTCAAAATTTTACATTTGTAAAAATATAATGAATTATGAAAAAAAATTAAATCAAAAAAATTTAAAAGAACATTTATTTTGAGACAATAATGGTCATTCAATCTATATAATATATAAAAGCAGAAACATTTCAAGACCATACAGCTCGCCACGTGGAATTCCAAGTCAGCTCTATGTTCACCAATTATTAGCCGCCATGTGTCACATTCAATGAAGAGTTTTATTTTAGATTTTGATTTAAAAGTGTTTTTTGAAATAAGAGTTTTTGGTAAAGTTTAGGTGTGTGCGCTAAAAAGGGCGTAACTTTTGATTCCGGATGAACCACGGAACGCACAGCATATCAAATCGAAGCTCTTTTCGAGACGGACAAAAGTCATGGGCATAGCCCCATGACACAGGTTTTTATAAACATAAAGCTCGAATCTTGACAGTCAAATGATGTGCTGAACTAATTTAATTTTTGTAAATTAATATTAAAATATTTTTTAATATTATTTTAAATTATTATGTTAAGTTCTTGATAATGCCAAGATTTGATTTTTGAATTAACAGTTTCAACTTTCATAAACTGTTGAAAATACGTACGAATTTGAAAAGACATGTCTTTTCAAAACTTAGTCCTATATAAACCATTTCAGATTGTGTTCCAATATACACAAAGTTTTCATCTTCTCTTTTCCTTCTATTTGCTGAAAGCATTTAGTATATTGTAATGAACAAGTTTGCTTTGATTACTTATGCATGATGACCACCACTGGTCTAAGCCAAAACAATTAGGAAAAACATGGTATAAGCATCATTTGCATCCTAAACGACAACATGAATACGAGGTATACTCTCTCCATCCCATATACTCTGTAATTTCATTTAAATAAACAAAAACAATATGGCCTAATGAAATTACAGATTATAACAATAAGTAATAATAAACTTTAATATGCCCGTCGAATTTCGACGGGTTACTCACTAGTTCGGATCAGAGGGAGTAACAAATCGTCGGTCCCATTTATATTGACCACTTTGAAAAATTCTAAGTCAGCACAAGTAGATTATGATCAAACATTAATGATAATTCAAATTCAAATTCAAATGAAATCTTAAAAATGTTAATTATAAGAGAATGAGAAAATTACTACCTAATCCCTGTATAATATCGACGATGGATAAAAATCCACTGTGTAATAAAATCCTAGCAAGTGTACTAGCTACCGTTGTAGTAGTATGCACAAGCAAGGGTCGAATTCATAGAGACTTGAGTGAATTAACAAGTTGATTTAATTAGTGTAAAGTAACCAGGAGGTTTTTGATTTGATTTATTAATTAAACTACTAAAGCAAGAAATTAAAATAATGAATTGAAGAAAGCAAGTAAACAAGAAATAATGATTTAATCAGATTAAAGAAATTCACGGATTGAATTTCGTGCAAGTTACCGCTGTAGTAGTATGCACAAGCAAGGGTCGAATCCACAGAGATATGAGTGTTGAACAAATTGGTTTAATTAGTGTGAAAAGAAACAACGGGGGTTTGGTTTGATTTTTATTTAAAGAAAATGACGAAAAACAATAAAACAATTAAAGAAGCAATCAAATAAAACAAGGAAGCAAGTATCGAAGGGATTTACAAGATTAAAATAGTTCACGGATTGGATTTCGTAGTTGTCTCCTTTCTATGCTAGAGTTTAATAGATAATAACAATAACAATCTCGTTCAAAGATTCTTTCACTTGACTAAGGGTTGGGACGTTTGGTGTTCGAATTGCAACCCCAATATTTCTATCGTATTGTAAATTCCGGTAGGTCAAAACAATACTCAAGAAACTCATTAAGCAAATAAGAAATAAATGAATCTAAGTTTTCTTGTTTTCCGGTAGGTCAACAATCAAACCTGATTGATGAAATAGTGTTCTTTAAATAAATTGTCCACAGTAGTGCAACAATCTAAAACACATCAATTGAATGATAAATAATTCATCAAATAAGAACGAGAAAGTTTGGAGGAATTAAAAATAAATTTAGCATAGAAGTTCAACAACTACTACATCCAATCCATGAAATAGAAAAATTAGCTACTCATACTCATGATTGAAATCACAAAGTATGAATAGCAATACATCAAACCTGAAAATCCTTGCAAAACCTTGAAAAACCAAACTCCTCCAATCCTTGAAAACCTAGGTAAAAATTGATAAAATAAAAGCTACCTAAAAAATGTATTATAAGGAGGTATTTATACTCCTTAATTAAATCCTTTACTAATTAGGAAAAGAAAATAATTAATTCCATGAAATCTGCTCAACCACGCTCCGCTGACGTCAGAAAACGCGTCTGGGCACGAGTCGTGCCATCCAGAATGAGTCGTGCCCTTCTCTCCAATTCGTGCTCACGAGTCGTGCTTCCAACTCCAAGTCGTTCTGATCATTCTGGCTCTGATTTGTGCTTGAGTCCCACTCGTGCCTCACTCGTGCTCAGTCCTTCTTCACTCGTGCTCCAATATTTCCATTCATGCTCTGTGCAGAAATCTTCATCTTTGACTTGGATTTGACCTAGCCTTCATCCCTTGACTTTCTTTGACCCTTTTCTTGAACCTTGGCCATTTTGTTGACTTTTTTTGACAGTTGACTTGAAATCTTTGGTCTCTTGAGATCAACATCCAAATACAAAATAAAAGACTAAACTACCCTCAGATAGTATCATTTCTCAACAAAACCTCACATTACAAAGTTTCTCTCAAATTACATCAAAACTATTCTAAATACATTAAAATGGATGTAAAATATCCGGAAACATAGGTAAATAACATATACAAAATCCAACTCATCAAATTCCCCCACACTTAGACCATTACTCGTCCCTGAGTAATATCCTAACTCCAATCTAAAATCTGTCTAAAACAGATGTGTGGAAGAAAATGATTCCTAGTCTCCTCTACTCGCCAACACAAGTCAATCAATGATGAACTACCGAAGTATACAAAACTCCGTCTCCATAAGACTCCCGAAAGAAAGCTATATGGCCCTAGCTTGATATCAACTCCCATGATAAAAATGATCATCCAAACTAGGGACCACACAAGGAAGTGGGGGGAAACTAAAATGTCCTAAAAATTCCCCCAAACTAGCTCACACTACAAATGTACAACTCCCTCAACAAAAGTCATTGTTAGGTTAAGGGTCCTCAACAAAGACTTACCTCGTGATATTCACCAACACCCCTTATTACTCCAAAGTAGACGAGGATTTCTAACCTAGCACCACTAACCCAAACCTCCGTCTCCAAAGGTGATCCTACCCGAGCTCCATACCCCCCTTATGACTCCATTCCGGTAAAAAAAAAGGATGCTATCTACTCAAATCCTCACCTTTTGCCTAAGTTCCGTTTCCGGTTTTCACTTAGCCTCTCTATTCTTTTCTTTTCATTTTTCTCATTTTTTTATTTTCTTATTATTTTTTTCATATAAACAGAATATACAAGGTGCAACCCTTCCCCCCACACTTAAACTACACAGTGTCCTCAATGTGTACGACAATATATAACAAGGACAGTTTAAATGTAAAAGAAAAGGGGATAATGAAAGGTACCATCGATATCTTGGGCCGAAGCCCCCATCTGGAAAATGCGCCTCTCTCGCCATCTGTCTCTGCCTCCGCCTGTCTGCCCTCCTAGCCATCTCAGTAAAGTGTTCCTATGGGACTGGCTCAAACTGTCTCGGCTCTGACTGCTGAATCCACTGCTGCTGCTGAAATACCATCCTATGAGTAGTATCCAATCTATCTTCCACAGCCTCCAGCCTGTCATCCTGTGCGCCCCATTGTCTATCCACATAATCAAACCGGGTCCGCCACATCAGATTCATCGCCTCTCGAGCCTCACACTCTTCTATGTATCTTCTCTTTCGGTCTTCCGCATCCCTCTGATGCAGAGCCTCCAGAAATACTCTTATGTCTTCCTAGTTGGCAAATGCCCCCGACGTGCTCGACTGGCCCTGACCCACATGACCACCACTGGTCCCAGCCTCAAACTGATCTCTCATTGCATGATCCTCATCACCCCGGGGCTCCTGTTGTTCTTCCTTCTCATCACTCACTCTCTCTCCCCTATCTCTCCTCATATCTCTCAGTGTCATATCCGCAACGTAAGGCATCCTCCAATCCCACGCATAAGGTCCATAAGGGAAGGCCAACCCCTGTGCACATCTGAAGCTCCTACCCTCTCCATAATTAAATATCAATGCCTCATTCTGTCCCGAGATCCTCTGAAAAGTGTCGTAATGGTATAAAAAGAAACGATCGTAGAAAAGGGGCCCATCCATATTTCCTACAGCTCTCAGATGATTGCGCACTATGTTTTCAGTCAATAGAGTGATCATCCCCCCAACCGGTATATTACCGTTCCCATTTACCGACAATGCTTCTCATTTTGTGAAAAACAAATCTACCAAATCTGGAATAACATTGTTGGAGGACAACGCCGACTCCATCGTAGCAAACTGGAAGGCATTCATTTGCGCTTGCTCACCATTAGCATAAAAGGTCATCGACAAACCCCTATATAGCAACTTCCAGGCTGGGTGCGAGAGAGACTTCATTACCACATATGGTTTCTGCATATACTTCCCCGTCAGCTCATAGAAAAATGTCTCCACCATTCTATCCCTTTCTGACCACTCTCCCCTCGGCTCACTCACTCCTAAATACTCCCGAGCTGCTGCATAAGAAAGTGTTCTCGGGGCATCATTTAAATTGAACCTAATACTTCTCACTCCATTCTCATCCCTTCTCTCCTTAGTCGCCAAAAATTCAAGCGTAACCCGCTTGTACACCCCCGCGCTCTTGCCCAAGAATGCACCTAACCCAATATTATTCAGTAAACCCCCAACCAAACCATGAAGTCCCATATTCTACGTGTCCACATAGAGAAATCTAGTTACTTGAATATCTCTCCCATTTGCTAAATTTCTCCACCTATTCTTTTGAGACTCCGTCAGTCTCATCAAGCCCATAAAACCATCGGCCATTCGTAGGGGTTCCTCAACAACAATATTTCTTCTTTTCTTAGAGGGAGCTTCACCTCCTTTACCCCCTTGCTACTATCCTTCGTTCTCACCATATTCCAACAATAGCAATCAATCACAATATTTGCAAAAATAACACCGCCAAACAATCCCAACCTTCCTCCAACTTACCAACAACACCCAACAAGAACTTAAAATCGAAGGAGGAAGTTGAAACAAAATTTTACCTTTGAACACTTGAGCTTGCCGTAGAATTGGCCGGAAAGTTCGCCGGAAAATAAGAGGATGGTCAGAGTAAATGGAGGAAACCAATGTAACACCACCCCCAAAGAATTTTGCTTCAATTTGCTCCACACTCCAAGCAATCACACACCCACTTCTTTCTTCAAATTCACAATCTTCCTTCAATAAATCACCAAAAAGGGAGGATTTTTGGGGCTAGATTTTCGGACTATGGGGGTTAAATGGGGTGGAGAAGAGGATTTGGTGGGTTAGGAATGGAGATTTTAAGGTTTGGATGGGGAATTTTTAGAGAGAGAGAGAGAAAAATTCGAAATAGGTAGAGAGAGAGAGAGAGAGAGAGAGAGAGAGAGAGAGGAAGGAAATGGCTGGGCTTTGTGAAAAAGGAGAGAGAGAAATTGAAGGGTTTTGGAACTGAAGGGTTTTGATTTACCCTTGGCATGAGTCGTTCCCATTGGCATGAGTCGTGCCCCTTTCCCCCATTCGTTCTCACTACTCGTTCCCAAGCCTCCAAGTCGTTCTGATCAAAATTGAGCCTTTCTTTCCCACTCGTGCTCCAACTCGTTCTTAGGGGCACGAGTCGTGCCTTGCCTGGGCCAATTTTTTTTTTAAGCCTAGGTCTTTTGTTCCTCCACGCACGTTTTCCTGCACATCATTAAACAAAGAAAAATACCTTTCAGTAGCACCAGTTTAATACATAAATACATACAAATCCGGGTTGTCTCCCGGTGAGCCGCCCTTTTTTATCATCTTTGGCTAGACCATTTGCATGCCAAAATTTGACACACAATTTGACCGCACTTTCGTTGCCTACGTCCCCATTAATGTGGGCGGACTACCCAACAAAAATAGGCTCAGGTCACCGTAGTTCGACACGTTCACGAAATAAAAGACCCATAAAAGCGAAATAATTTTTTTTTTTTTTTAAGTTTATGAGTACCTCCAACCCCACACTTAAACAATTCTATGTCCTCATGTCATAAACCAAGAAAAACACAACATAACCTAAATGCAAAGATAAAGATAACTGAAAGGAAAATACTGAAAGCAGTAAATGTTACCTACGTTGGGTTGCCTCCCAATCAGCGCTTTGGTTATAGTCCTTAAGCTCGACGTCATGCCTCAAAGGAATTAGGTGGCCTCCTCCGGGTCTACCAACTCGATCACATCAATCATCTCTAAGATTGAGACCCCTTCATAGTATGGCTTCAGACGATGCCCATTTACCTTGAAGGTTCTCCCACTTTTCAAGTCCTTGATTTAAACCGCCCCATATGGAAAAACAATAACAACTTCATATGGCCCATACCACTTGGAACATAACTTTCCCAAAAACAATTTCAACCTTGAATTGAAAAGAAGGACTTTCATACCCGACCTCAGAAATTTAGGCCTCAAGTTTTTATCATGATAGCGTTTGGTCCTTTCTTTGTACAACTTTGCACTCTCATAGGACTCTTGTCGGAGCTCCTCAAGCTCATCAAGTGCAAGCAACCGCTTTTTTCCTGCGGCATTCAAATCCATGTTCAATTCTTTAACAGCCCAATACGACTTGTGTTCCAACTCCACCGGGAGGTGACATTCTTTCCCATACACAATCCTGTACGGACTCATTCCAATGGGTATTTTATATGCCGTTCTGTATGCCCACAATGCATTCCCCAACTTTAATGCCCAATCTTTTCTGTTGGGATGCACTATTTTCTCAAGAAAACCCTTTATTTGCTGATTACTCACCTCCACTTGGCCCGAAGTTTGAGGATGATATGCTGTAGCAAGCTTATGCACAACCCCATACTTTTTCAAAACAGTATTGAACCTCTTGTTGGTGAAGTGAGTACCTTGATCACTGATAATCGCCCGCGGCACTCCATACCTGCTAAAAATGTTATCAACCACAAACTTGGAAACAACATTAGCATCGTTAGTCCGGGTGGCAATTGCCTCCACCCACTTTGAAACATAATCAACAGCCACAAGTATGTACAAATAGCCATGGGACGGGGGAAAAGGGCCCATAAAATCAATTCCCCATACATCAAAGATATCAACAATAAGATTATGTTGTAACAGCATCTCATCTCTCTTCCCTATGCCACCGGACCGTTGGCATCTATCACACTTATTATAAAACTCCTGAGCATCCTTAAAAATGGTGGGCCAATATAGATCGGATTGAACAACTTTTCTAGCGGTCTTTTAACCACTAAAATGCCCACCACAATGAAGCTCGTGACAAAACCTAAAAACACTCTCTTGCTCATGCTCAGGCACACATCACCTCACAATATTATCCGGACACAACTTCCACAAATAAGGATCATTCCAAATGTAGTGTATCACATCAGACCTAAACTTATGCTTTTGGTCATATGTGAAATCTGGCGGAATCATATGAGACACCAAATAATTAACAAAATCAGCATACCAAGGCTCTTGGACATGTACAACAAGAAGTTGTTCATTCGGAAAATTTTCATTAACCGGAATCATACTCTCTTCGACATTAAGATACGAATAGTCCTCAAGCTTGATAAATGGTCCGCCACCACATTTTCAGTCCCCTTTTTATCCCGAATCTCAACATCAAATTCCTGTAACAACAACATCCACCTCAACAAACGAGGCTTAGCATCCTTCTTATTAAGCAAATGTTTCAATGCAGCATGATCAGAATAAATAATTACCTTCGACCCAAGCAAGTATGAACGAAATTTTTCTAAAGCAAACACAACAGCCAAAAACTCTTTTTCAGTGGTGGTGTAATTCAGCTGTGTATCATTTAAGGTTCTACTCGCATAATGGATGACGGAAGGTAATTTATCTATCCTTTGTCCCAAAACAGCCCCAATAGAAAAGTCCGAGGCATCACACATGATCTCAAAAGAGTGAGACCAATTGGGACTAGAAAGAATGGAAGCACAAGTCAACTTCTCTTTAAGCAAATTAAAAGCATCCACACACTCTTGATCAAAGATGAACTCTGTATCCTTGGCAAGCAGATTACATAAAGGCTTACAAATTTTTGAAAAGTCTTTTATGAATCGCCTATAGAAACCCGCATGCCCAAGGAAACTTCGCACACCTTTAACCGAACTAGGGGGAGGTAATTATCAATCACATCAATTTTCGCTCTATCAACCTCAATCCCCTTACTCGACACAATGTGCCCCAACACAATACCATGTTGTACAGGAAAATGACATTTTTCCCAACTCAAAGTCAAGTTGGTTTCACAACACCTTTTCAAAATAGATGCCAAATTCTTTAAACAACCCTCAAAAACTATCCCCAACAACAGAGAAGTCATCCATGAAACCTCAACACACCTCTTAATCATATCAGAAAAAATGGAGGTCATACACCTTTGAAATGTCGCAGGTGCATTACAAAGCCCAAAAGGCATCCTCCTAAATGCATACGTGCCAAAAGGACATGTGAAGGTGGTTTTGGATTGGTCTTCAGGGGCTATGGCAATCTGATTGTACCCCGAAAAACCATCAAGAAAATAGTAGTAAGAATGACCCGCCAACCTCTCTAACATCTGATCAATAAAAGGCAATGGAAAGTGATCTTTCTTGGTTGCAACATTTTATTTTCTCAAATCAATGCACATCCTAAGACCGGCCACTTCCCTAATTGGCACATCCTCACCTTTCTCATTTTGAATAACAGTAATGCCCGATCTTTTTGGCACAAATTGTACCGGGCTTACCCATTTGGTAGGCTTAGTCGCACACCTACTAAATTAAATCGGGACTCGGCCACAAGAATGTAGCAAAGGTAAGTCCAGGGTCGAACCACTGAAGAACGGTTATTGATTACGAACTAGTCACACACAAATTGGGGGTTTGTTTGTTGATGAATTAATTCCTAAAAACAGAAATTAAACTAATTAAAAGCAAAAACAATGATTTAGAAACACTTTAGATTTGATTCCGTCCCCACCTAATTAGCCAATTATCATTGATATCTCTTTTCGCTTTCACCCTATTCACCTGATCACAAGATCTGTTTCAATCTATGTTTCTTCTTTCAGAATAGTTACTAGCAGTGGCACACTCACTAGAAACCCTAATTAATAAATTAATCTAACTGGCACAGTCTAGATCGCAGAATTAATTGATGAACGGTTTAAGAAACTAAGATCAAGAATTCTTTCTATGAATATTTCACACAGATAATCATCTAATTTTACCCACTTCACAATTTACCATGGCACATGCATAAATCATAAAGATGCTACTCATGAATTTCCTACACTGGCACAGTCATAGAAAACTCTAGCTAAGATTCATAAAAAGAACTAGTGAATTGATCAGGTTCACAAACCCTAGTTATAAATCAAAAATAAACACAAGTAAAATTATGAATAGGGATAAACAGATTGAAAAGAAAAATACCTCAAATTGATAATTAGGAGTTCAAGAAATCAAATCCAAAGCAATAAGTTTAAGCTTCCATGAAAAACCTCAAGCTCTCTAGGAAAAAATAAAAACTCTAGAAAAAACCTAAAAATATTGTTCAAGGAGTATATATACTCCTCCTCCAAAATAAACCTAAAAAATAATTACTAATAAAAAAATAAAAAGGAAAAAGGAAAGAAATCAAATACATTAAAAACCCTTTCCCAAGCGTGGTCCACTAATTCATGCCTCGGTCAAGGCGTTATTCTCGATCAACACCCAGCCATTGAATCTCACGCCACAGCACATTGAATTCATACTTTCTGATTTTTAATTTGGTCCTCCAAGTTCTCCAAGATCTGATTTTGGTCACTGGCCTTTCCTGATTTGCAGTTTGATCCCTGCACTTCTGATAATAGCAACTTTATCCTCAGCATTAATAAATTTTTGCAGGAACATCACAAAGTCACTCAAAATATGCCTCAAAATTAGAAAGATTTCCCACAAACTCACCAATTCATAGTGTACTCAAAATTACATCAAAACTAATCTAAATTACATTAAAATAATGATAAAATGTCTAGAAAATTAGAGAATTACATATAGTGAAATCCACCACATCAAATTCCCCCACGCTTAGACCATTACTCGTCCCTGAGTAATATCCTAACCCCACTCTGAGCACCGGTCTAATCAGCGTAGCATGGGAGAAAATGACCCCTAGTCTCCTCTACTCCACCAATCCATGTCAGTCAAAAATAATACGAAATATAAATGCTTCCGTCTCCTTATCACTCCTCAAAATCATACGAATACACGGCCCTAGCTCGATACCAACTCCAACATGTAAATGGTCATCCGAACTAGGGCCCACACATAAAAACCAAGGGGAACTAAAAATGTCCTAATTTTCCCCTACGCTTATCTCACACTATAATCCCCCTCATAAACTAAAGTTTTATGTATGATTTATAATTAAGCACAAAACTTTACCTCGTAACAAAACACCTACACCCCTTTATATCTCCAGAAAAGAACGAGGATTTTCTAGCCTAAACTCCACTATCCGAACCTCCTACTCCAATAGTGTATATCCTACCCAAAACTCCAAACCCCCCCTCACTAAACAATGCATTGTCCCATATGCATCATTACAAAACAAATAAGGTAAAGGTTTACCTTTCGGGACTACTGAGGCGGTGAAAATCAATCTGGCCCCCAAAATGGTTCTTGGCTAGAGCTACTCCCAAATTGTTGATGAATATGGGTGAATAATGGCCAAGTTTCAAGGGTTTGAAAGTACAGGGACTAAAATGAAAATAAGAAGAAAATGGGGGAGGTAAGTTTGGATTGAAAGTTTAGGGCCAAAGTGGAAAAATGGGAAAATAAGGTGTCAAATTGGTTTTAGAAAGTTCATGGGTTAAATGAAAATTTGGGAAAAGGAGGTACCAAGGTGAAAGATATGGAAGTTGGAGGGCTAAACTGTAGTTGATTGGAAGTAGTGGGCTGCAGCTGAAAAAAAATTGGAGTGGCTGGCCATAGCAATGCAGTGGCCGAGGCAAGGTTGGCTGGCCAAGAAATTTGGGACATTGGCCTAGGTACTTTCGTTCGTCTCGAAATTACATTTTTTTTTTCAAGCCTCTATTTTTTTTTCAGGCCTCTATTATTTTTTTATTTTTTTTACATGCCTCTATTTTTTTTAAAGGCCTTTTTTTTTTACATTGAAATGAGGCGTACGCCTCATACTGAACAGGGCGCCCGCATGAGAGGCCGAGACTTGGCCTGGAAATTCCTTGGCTTGGGGCGGCCGCACGAGATTTTTGAGGCTGGCGCCTCGGTCCAGCCTTCCGTCCAAAAATCATTTTTTTTTCAAAGGCCCAAGATTTTTTTTTTGAAAAGAAAAACTAACTATTTAGAATGAAAAATGCATACTATACAACTACAAATCCTTCCCCCACGCTTAAACTAAAAAATTAAGGACAGTTTAAATGTAAGGGAATAAATGGTACCTCATTAGTGCACACTCCATCCCGTTTGAGCTCGAATTATCTGCATAAATCCCTTAGTCTTTTTGTTCATCGTGCTCAAACCTCCATGCTTCTCTGTCTCCATCGGACCACTAAACATCATCACTTTTTCCTCACCTCCAAATGCATGCTTTCGGTGCTCAGGAAGATTCCTCACCTTTCTTGGTCCATGTTTTACCGCCGGTATTTTCAACCCATTTTTTACATCATCAATCCCAAACCTTGGACACATCCTCTACCTTCGGCTCAACTACACCCATGAAACATAAACCATGAACAACCTTAGGGTCTTTATTGGAGTCAAAAATGTTGAACTCCATTAAATCCCCATCAAATTCCATAGTCAAAGATCCGTTGGAAACATCCAACTTAGTATGAGCCGTAGACATAAATGGCCTCCCCAACAGAATGGGAGCCTTAGGATCCGTATCCATATCTAGTACATAAAAATCTGCGGGAAAAATAAATTTACCAACCCGAACAAGCACATCCTCAACCTTTTCCTTAGGGTAGGCATTGGATCCATCCGCCAACTGAATTACTACCCTAGTATCCTGTAGAGGTCCCAACTTAAGATTTTCAAACAATGCATAAGGCATGACATTGATTGAAGCACCCAAGTCAAGCATGGCCATATGCTCAGAATCATCACCCAAAGACACAAGAATAACAAACATACCCGAATCACTGCACTTCTTGGGCATCTTCTTATGATAGACCGCAGACACATGCTCTTTCATCTTCACCTTTTTCTGACTTCTCGCCTTCTGATCCCTCTTCAATTTACACAACTCCTTCAAGAATTTAGCATATCTCGCGACAGTCTGCAATAGGTCTAAAAATGGGATGTTTACCTCAAGCCTCTTGAAAGTATCATATATAGCCTTGTCAGGCTTCGGTTTGTGATGCTCTCTCAAGGCCTCAGGAAATGGAACATCCGGCTCAATAACTGTGGGCTCTAGTGTAGCTTTCTTCTCCTCCTCCGGGGTCTTCTCCTCAGGCACAACCTGCTCAACCTCAATTACTGGCTCCTGCGGTACAACTTCCTTCCCTATCTCCTTACTGTAAGTACCCAAATCTGGCTCATGCCTTCCGGTTAATTTTCCCGGTAATTCCGGCAATTTTTCCGGTAATTCCCCGGATTTTCCTAAAGTTCCGGAACAATTCCGGAACTGTTTCAAGCCTTTTAAGGGCTGAAGGGAATGCTTGGTGATTAAGAAACACGTTTTTCTTAATCCCAAAACCCTTCTAGAAGGCTGCCACCTTGCACATTTCTAGAAGAGTCCAGAACTGGCTACTTATGTCGTGCGACATAACCAGCCAGAAAGACCTTCTAGAAACCTGCCACCTTGCATGTTTCTAGAAGAATCCAGAACTGGCCACTTATGTCGTGCGACATAACCAGCCAGGAAGAGTTCTAGAACCATGCCACCTTGCATGTTTCTAGAAGGAAAACGGTTATGGCTTATTATGTCGTGCGACATAACAAGCCCATGCAGGCAGCCTATAAATAGAGGCCTTCACCTCTCATTTTAAACACACCTCCTCCACCCTCGGTCCCCTCTATAGGAAACACGCCCAGAAGCCTCCTCCTTCCTCACATACCCTCCAAATCACCCCAATCCTCCTAAATCAATTCTACACACACTTTCCACACACACACTTCATACATACATCAAGAAATCAAGGAGTTCCCAAGGATCCAAGGCTGGACACCAACTCCGGAAGAGGACGCTAGAAGGCTCCTATATCTAACTTGATATAGGAGTTGTGGATCTTCGAGGGTAACGAGTTTCTACCCCTTTTCCACTCTCTATTTTCATTCAAATGTGAAATCTCCATGCTAAATGCCTTCATAATGTAGTATTCTGATTAAAGTTGCATACTTTATGTCATATTACCCATATCCACATTTCATTTCATTACATTTCATATAAAATCCCCGTTTTGGCTTGGTTTTGCATGAACACTCAAGATGAGTGTGGATCCCTCATATCCACACCCTCTTGAAGTGTTCATTAGTGATAAACATGCTCCCTGGGATCTATTGGTGAAGTAACTTGGCTATTTTAAGGCCTTGTTACCTCTGTAGATCTCATTTGCTGAAGCTCTGCAAAATGGCTAGTTATGTCACGCGACATAGGCAGCCTATGTCACGCGACATAAGTAGCCAGTTTGCAGAAGCTTCACAGTTTCAAGCTGCAATCTGATGTTAACCCCCATAATGCTATAATCTGATGTCTATCTGCATTTTAGGTAACATCTATGTACATAATGTGTCATCTTTTTATTAAAATACCATTTTCATACATAAAGATGCATCCTTTGCACTTAAATCTCATTTTCATGCATAAAAATCATTCTTTGTGCATTTAAAATCCTTTTCCACATTAAAGATGCACTCTTTGCATCCAAAAACTCATTTTCATACTCAAAGTGCATACTTTGCATAAAAAAAATCATTCTTTGCCATTTTCATGCATCATTTGTGCATTAAATGCTATTTTTCGACATAAAATACATTCTTTACATAAAAATCTTTTCTTTGCACAAAAAGGCATCCCTTGCAACCAAAAGACATTCTTTACACTCCAAAGATGTCATCTTTTCACTAAAGTATCATTTTTACATGCATTCCCCCATGTCCCCATTAGCAACCTTGGAACGGACCGGTGTAAAAGTTCTCATCTTTGCATCGTTCCTTCCATTAAAGGTTCCATATCTCTTTAGAAAGGGACACCTTGAACCCTATATCTCCGATTATCGCTTAAGAAAGAGTATGAAGCCTCTATACGAGCTCGACCGTCTTAAAGCGTAGGATTGATGGGCTAAGGACCCTCCTTTTCTAAAGAACCTCATCTTTGACCAAAAGAGAGTCATTCTCTCGATCACGCAAGTCCCGAGGGTCCCGAGGTTTAAATGCGTTGATCATAAGTCATAAGATGAGGACGGGATCATAATCCCTAATACATAAATTCCAAGGAATCCCGAGCGACAACCAACAAATGGTTTGTACGTCCGGAAGATAACTTGGGACATTTCCCCCCCTTTTTATTTTCAAACACATGCACACAAGGAAAGCACGCAAGCAAACACGATTAATGAAATCTAGGGAGACTTGTTCCGGCAAGGCACCTTGGGTGAACGCCAAACGTTCTTCCCAAGGGGTAACTTAACCTCCGAACCCAAGTAAAAACCTTTTTTTCAAAGTTTTGAGGTAATCAAAATGGCGTGGCGACTCCGTTTTTCAAATAACTCGGATGTCTTCAAACTCGCGTGAATCCAACAACAAAATTTTGGGCACACATTCACAGTTTGGCGACTCCGCTGGGGATCATCCCAAAGGAGAAAAGCTTTATTTTCAAAACTAAAATCGATACTCGGTATATAGGTGGACCCCACTTACCCTTCCTGTATCGCTCCCTAACCCGGGGCTTGGGATAACCAGGTGGTTTAACAATCCCACGTACCAGTATCCCTTTTTCGAAAAAAAATAATTTTGAAAAAATAGAAGAAAGCTTTTCCCTTTGAGCGGGTTAGACTCCCATCGCCGATTTCATTGATCGTGCTTGCTTTCTTTACCATGCATTGCATCATTTGCATCTTGGAATCTGTGCATACTTTGAAACGGGAAACAACCCGAAAAATAGCAAAAGGAGTGGAACCCGGAAAATTGATCCATGCAGCCGACGGCTAATCCTCATTGGATTCTCGACCGGGCGACCTCGTGGCAATTCCACCAGGAAAAATCATGGTTAATCTGGGCAGCCCTAGCAGCTTGGGGCTACTCACTCCATGATCGACTGGGCTCCTTAAAATTTACGTGCTTACGTGTTGCATTTTCCCCGTCCCGAAAATCATTCCTTTAAAACACATTTATGAAAATCTCTGTTTTAACTCAAAAAGGAACATTTTTAGGAGACCGCACACTACGCGCACTCCGATATATCCCGTACACTTTTGCACGCACGTCCTTCAAACCCGAGGGTGGTTCCACCGCAGTCACGGACAGCCTTTACGATGCTCCCGGCGCGCACGGAATCATCCCAACCTCCCCATGGCAAAGTGTCGACCAATGCACACCCGTGTCACACGTTTCAAAAACCGTGACTTTTGGTTGGTTTTTGGTCTAGTCCGTGTCATATAGCCCAGGTTGCATACCTCGTAAAGGTCAAACCTTAGTTCATAACGGAAGAAGAACTCGCCAAAATTCCGACAAGGAAAAATTGGCGAGATCTCGACTCCGACATTGACTATTGACCTTGACCCGCACGGAATGCGTAAGAGTCAAGACCGAGTCTTTGCTAATAAATCAAAAGATCTTTCGCTCAAGCGAAGCTCGCCAAAATTCCGACAAGGAAAAATTGGCAAGATCTTGACCCGCATTGACTTCGATTCGACTCACGCCCGCGTATGCAACGAAGTTCAATGTGACACCGTGTCATCCGGCTCGCCCGACCCATGCCTATTATTTTCTCGGACATTACCGAAAGTCAAAACGTCATTTCGCTCAAGCGAAACTCGCTAAAACTCCGTCAAGGCAGAGACGAGACTTTCCCGTATTGCCTTGACTATAATCCGCATCGCTCGTGCGTTGAAAGGTCCTATGACCCGCTAGACCCGATAGGAGCGTTTCTTACTCTCGGTCGGTGGGATCCGCGTGCCCTATAGGACCCTCGCCCGGGCCGTCCCACCCCGGGAGGTCGAAATACAGTGGAATACGAGGGGCTTATAGACGTAGTGACGGAACCCACCGATCCAGATCTAGAGTAGTTGCGAAAAGAAGGGCAAACCCCCTTTTCCAACCAAATAGAAATAAATAAAAGACATTGTTTTAAGTAAACTTGAACAATTAATGTAATCATAATTGCATGGTCCTGTCTAATCGAGACCTCCTCGGTCCGATTTCCTATCCCGACCTTTCATGGTCAAACCCCTAATCGAGACCTCCTCGGTCCGATTTCCTATCCCGACCTTTCATGGTCAAATCCCTAATCGAGACCTCCTCGGTCCGATTTCCTATTTTCCTATCCCGACCTTTCATGGTCAAATCCCTAATCGAGACCTTTTCGGTCCGATCTCCGATTTTCGATCTTGGCCTTTCAAGGTCCAATCTTTTCCAATCAATTAGGATTAGGAGAAAATGAGTTAAGCGATAAGTGCATGTTACTTAAGCTTTCAGCCTAAACACTTGCCCCCGAGTCTAAACCTCACCCATCTCCGAGTCTAAACCTTGCTTACCCCGAGTCTAAACCTCACCCATCTCCGAGTCTAAACCTTGCTTACCCCGAGTCTAAACCTTGTCCACCTTCGAGTCTAAACCTCACCCATCTCTAAACCTTGCTTACCCCGAGTCTAAATCTTGCCTACCCCTAGTCTAAACCTTACCTATCCCTTTCCCGCAGCCGAGAAAGAAGTGGACGAGAATACCGGGTCAAGCAACTTGTTAGCGCAAAATTCTCGCATACGCTCGCTGTAATCCTCGCTTTGTCGGGTCGGAGAGTCGAATGGCCGATTTGGATGTAAAACAAAGAAGTGGTTTGGGTAATCGATGACTAGGGAAGAAGAGCTAGCCTTAGCCCCGGAAAAGAGTCATAAGGTCCATGAGGAACAAAGAAGCCATGATCATTGATGCGCTCCGTAGCCATAGAGTTCGATAGTGGTCAAAGCCAATGATTCCCTGGTAGAAGATGAAACTTCGATGCAAAGCAATTTCAGCTCCTCTATCCTATAACCAATGCCCTCCTCCATCCACATATGATCCCTTGCCAAGGACTACCCCTTTGCAGCCCTTTCCAATGTCCCAAGCCATCGTGGTCCCGATGCCCTCACCTCCTCGATAAGACCCACTTTGTTCACCACCAACAGAGAGCAAATGCTACAGCCTACCCCGATTTCTCAAATCAGTTCAGTCATCATCTTGGAATGGGTCGGTTTACCGCTCCCGGCCAGTTCAGTCATCATCTTGGAATGGGTCGCTTACCGCTTCACGGCCCAACAGTTTAGGTCATCATCTTGGAATGGGTCGCCTTGCATGCCTTCCCAAGCCCGACGCTTGACATGACCCCGCAAATCAATTTGGATCGCCGCTCCTCAGCTCCAAGCTCTACCCCTCTCCTCCGCTTAGGAAGTCGACAAGGTCAAATGCTCCTCATCCACCCCGCACTCACTGCTACGCAAGTTGCTTCGCTCACCAAGTACAAGTATACACATTGTTCTTTTTCCGGGGCCACGTCCCTCGGTGTGGTCAGACACGTTCACCCTACTTTTATGGTGCCTCGAACCTCATGTCTTCGCAGTCATTTGGATCGGCGCTCGGTACTCCACGGTATTCAACTATTACGAGCCATATATCCCCGTCTTCGACAAACTGCCGACCCTATGAGGCCCCTTATGAGTCTCACCACTCCCGATCCTTTGGTTCGCATTCCTATGCTTCAAGTTTGACTTACAAGGAAGGTTACGGTCACGGCCACGCTTTGAATGCTCGATCTGTCATCTCTCCCACCAGTGGTATTTCCTACCGTGGTTTCATTTGCCGATGCCAATCTTGTGGCGGGTCGTGTGATCCTAATGCTCCTATTGACTCGTTCGAAGGAATATTGGTAGAGCCAATTAAGAAAATACAGAAAAGCCTAGCAGCGAAAGTATCGACAATCGCTCGACTCAAGCCATCTCACCCTACCAATCTCGTGCATCTGACACAAAGGAGTCGAATCTTGACGCTTACATTGATGATTACATAAAAAGGGTTCGTGCACGGGGAAGCACTTCTGGTTTGAAAATGTCTCGCCGCTATAGACCTTACCCTTCCAACACGGCTGCAACATCTGGTAAAGGAAAGAAGGCATTGTGTACAATGGACGACATCAAGAAGGTACCAATAAATAGTGGTCCTCCGAGACAACGAGAACATTTTGATGATTTTGGGATACCCATGGGCTTAATCTTCAAGGCTTTAGTAAAGCTAGGCCTCCTGGAGCCCCTTAGAGACTATCATCCAAAGAGCTCAAATGCACTACTCGACATGAATGAGCATTGCACCTTCCATAGTCATTATGGCCACACAACCGACAACTGTATAGCCTCAAGAGAGCGGTCCAAGGGTTAATCGAAGCAGTAAGCTTGAGCGGCCCAATGGACCAAAACCGACGTACTGCTCGTAATGGTGACCAAGTCAATGACCAAGGTTCGGATCAAAGAGCATCAAGAATTTACTTCCAATGCTGAAGGGTAGAAATGTAGTCCAACCCGCGAAGAGTAGCTAGACTAGGGTCTACCTATCCTTAAGTATAAAAAAAAAAAAAAAAAAAAAAAAAAGAAGGAAAAAGAAAATAGTCTCTCACTCAACTTTCGTAGGTTCTAGTACTTTTCTCTTTCAATCAAGTCCTCTACGGACATTGTATTTAATCTTCAATTTTCTATAAAAGAGTCTTCTTCTTTTCTTGCTAGACTTAAGACATTATTTGCACACCTACATTACATTTAATGAAATGGTTTTATTTTATATGATCACTTGCATTGCTCAACAAACAATCTCTCGAAATAATTCACGTTCCGATTAATCAGTGTGAGAAAGTCAACTAATGCCATCAAGCCATACACTTTCCTCACCCCACAAAAAGGCCTTCATCAAAGCCATACACTTTCCCGAACCATGCCCTCCCCATCACCTTGACCAAGTCAACGACGGCGGCAACATCAAGGGACAACAAAAGGCCACTCGGCCAATGATTGACCCCATGTCAACAAAGAACCTAAGAGCTTGCCAAGAATGTTCAAGCAGGGGCTCGCCTTGGTCCTCATGTGCTCAAAAAAAAAAAAAAAAAAAAAAAAAAAGAAAAAAAAAATGTAGTGCAAAAAGAGTAATACCAACTAGGCCGAATATCCCAAAAAAGGGCGCCTAGGCAAAAACAGTGGTTGCACATATATAAAAAAAGAAAAGGAAAAATAGTGCAAAAGAGTAATACCTAGCTAGACCGAAAATCCCAAAAGGCGCCTAGGCAAAAACAAATGGTTGCACATAAAAAAATGAGGCCAAGGACCCAAATACTAATCAAAAGCTTGACGGACAGCAAGACCAAAGCTCGTAAAATGAAAGTTGTCGATAACAACGGGACGGTCGAAGCAAAGCCATAGCCCGTAGGCACGTGCAAATCCTTTTCTTCCCCAATGAAAGAGGAAGCAATCGTGGCGTACCCGTCCAAGAATGACTTGGTCAAGGAATCATCCCGAGGCCCATGCCTCATCATCCACTTTCTCATCCTAGCCTTTTCACTAAAGGAACCACAAATCCCATTTCCCAAAACAGCCGGCCAAGGCCGAACTACGGCGACCCGAGCTCTTCACAATGAGGGGAACGTAGGCAACCAAAGAATGGTCCTGGCCATAAGCATATTCAAATTCCCGAAAACCCGGTCTCATCAAATGACCTCTCCCATAAGCATATCCAAATTACCGAAAACCCGGTCTCATCAAATGACCTCTCCCATGGACACAAATAAATCCCGTAAAACCCTGGCCTCATCAATGACCTCCTTATACACAAACCTTTCTTTCACACCCACCCAACCTTGATCCGCGACACCGGTTGACTTTCTCCTCATGATTAATAAGAATGTTTGTTCATATCGAGATTAGTGGTTGAATAACCCGAACATTAATAAAGGGTTTTAAGCAATCTTGTGATCATTGTAAATAAAACAAGTTTTCGATGTCTCGACAAGTCTTCCTTTTCTACATCTTAGGAAAGATAGCGCTAAACACCGATTTTCCGTCGCCAGGGGCTTCCATACACTTTTACCAACCTTTCTACGCTTATACTCTCTCAAAAGAGTCAAACCCAAAGCGAGTTTTGTGCCTACATCGAATAAGGCCATCGGAATAACACAAAATCTGGGATTATTCCCACCTTTTGAAAAATATGCCCCCGCATGTACATATCTTCCTAAAATTCTTCTCTTTGTCTCGCGTCTCCTTAAGGTTGACTGGTTGACTAAAAAAATAGAAATAAAAAAAAGAAAAAGGATAGGTTTTCCCTCTTCTCGCTACAATTCGCATTAGGATCGCCTCGAAACTCTTTCGCCCGGGGCTTTGCCAAGTCATTCCTTTAAACTCGGGGCTTCTTTAGCCATGTTTAGGGTTCATATCGGGTTCTTCACTAGGTCCCTAGATGGATCTCGCCTTGGTCGATCAATTTCGTAATCACGTTTGCAATACCAATCGATTGGGATTTTTGTTAGGTCACTATGACTGGGCTTCGCCAAGTCACTTCGCTTGCTCGGCTCATTCAACCGGGCTTTGCCAAATGAAAGGATCTTTCCCGGCTTTAGTAAGACATGGGGTTTTGCAGAAAGTTTTTCCTCCGACCGGAGCTCCGATAAGTCATATCCATCCCTAGAAGAAAGGTTTGGTCACTCCAACATCCGCTTTGGTTGTAAAAGCCTCGTCGCATCGCCTTCAAGCGCCGTAGTTTAAGAAAAGGACCTTAGTCAAGACCCGAGGTTTAAACCTGGGCCTCACCAAGAAGGAATTCTAGTCCACGTTGACAACATCTCAAAGAACAATGTTAGCTCACCCGCACCCAAGGGATACAACCCCACCTCGTTTGAAACCCGTCTCAAACAATTCCCAAATACATTCCATATGTACATCCGCAAACCCTGGCCCCTACCATATTTCCGTAAAAAATCACCCCTAGGCTCAAGTAACGTGCCAATTGCTAATGATAACATTTTCTCCCAAAAGGTGCCTTCGAGATAACTTTAGGTGACAGGCCTCCAAGAATTGTCAAATTAGGTGACACTTCTCCAAGTAATTGTCAAATTAGGTGACAAATTTCCAAGAATTGTCAAATTAGGTGACAGCCTCCGCAATTGTCAAATTAGGTGACAGCCTCCGCAATTGTCAAATTAGGTGACAAATTTCCAAGTAATTGTCAAATTAGGTGACAAATTCCAAGAATTGTCAAATTAGGTGACAAATTCTCCAAAGAATTGTCAAATTAGGTGACAAATTTCCAAGAATTGTCAAATTAGGTGACGCCTCCAAGAATTGTCAAATTAGGTGACAAATTTCCAAGAATTGTCAAATTAGGTGATGCCTCCAAGAATTGTCAAATTAGGTGACACCTCCAAGAATTGTCAAATTAGGTGACAAATTTCCAAGAATTGTCAAATTAGGTGACAGCCTCCAAGAATTGTCAAATTAGGTGACAAATTTCCAAGAATTGTCAAATTAGGTGACGGCCCTCCGGTAATTGTCAAATTAGGTGACAAATTTCCAAGAATTGTCAAATTAGGTGACGGCCTCCAATAATTGTCAAATTAGGTGACAAATTTCCGCAATTGTCAAATCAGGTGACATCCTCCAAAGTAATTGTCAAATTAGGTGACGGCCTCCAAAGAATTGTCAAATCGTGTGACATCCTCCATTAATTGTCAAAATCTCAAGGATCCTAGACATCGTTCCTAACTATCTAGTGATCCTCGAACTACGACTGGCTTGATTCCTCCGGATACGTAGGTAGCCTTTTATAAAAGGTCCACCACTCGACCACCTCGGTCACCCAATCCATCTCTCGCATTCGCCGCATTGGATCCTTTTCTATCGACAACCCCACTCGCCCGCAAGTGACGTTGCCGAGGGGCTTCGTAAGTACCCAAACCGGCTCATGCCTTCCGGTTAATTTTCCCGTAATTCCGGCAATTTTTCCCGGTAATTCCCCGGATTTTCCTAAAGTTCCGAACAATTCCTGAACTGTTTCAAGCCTTTTAAGGGCTGAAGGGAATGCTTGGTGATTAAGAAACACGTTTTTCTTAATCCCAAAACCCTTCTAGAAGGCCGCCACCTCGCACATTTCTAGAAGAGTTCAGACCGGCTACTTATGTCGTGCGACATAACCACTAGAAGACCTTCTAGAAACTCGCCACCTTGCATGTTTCTAGAAGAATTCAGACCGGCCACTTATGTCGTGCGACATAACCAGCCAGAAGAGTTCTAGAACCATGCCACCTTGCATGTTTCTAGAAGGAAAACGGTTATGGCTTATTATGTCGTGCGACATAACAAGCCCATGCAGTGTACTCTATAAATAGAGGCCTTCACCTCTCATTTTAAACACACCTCCTCCACCCCTCGCCTCCCCTCTATAGGAAACACGCCCGTAAGCCTCCTCCTTCCTCACATACCCTCCAAATCACCCCAATCCTCCTAAATCAATTCTACACACACTTTCCACACACACACTTCATACATACATCAAGAAATCAAGGAGTTCCCAAGGATCCAAGGCCGGACACCAACTCCCAAGAGGACGCTAGAAGGCTCCTATATCTAACTTGATATAGGAGTTGTGGATCTTCGAGGGTAACGAGTTTCTACCCCTTTTCCACTCTCTATTTTCATTCAAATGTGAAATCTCCATGCTAAATGCCTTCATAATGTAGTATTCGATTAAAGTTGCATACTTTATGTCATATTACCCATATCCACATTTCATTTCATTACATTTCATATAAAATCCCCGTTTTGGCTTGGTTTTGCATGAACACTCAAGATGAGTGTGGATCCCTCATATCCACACCCTCTTGAAGTGTTCATTAGTGATAAACATGCTCCCTGGGATCTATTGGTGAAGTAACTTGGCTATTTTAAGGCCTTGTTACCTCTCGTAGATCTCATTTGCCGAAGCTCGCAAAATGGCTAGTTATGTCACGCGACATAGGCACTCTATGTCACGCGACATAAGTAGCCGCTGCGTAAGCTTCACGCTTTCAAGCCGCAATCTGATGTTAACCCCCATAATGCTATAATCTGATGTCTATCTGCATTTTAGGTAACATCTATGTACATAATGTGTCATCTTTTTATTAAAATACCATTTTCATACATAAAGATGCATCCTTTGCACTTAAATCTCATTTTCATGCATAAAAATCATTCTTTGTGCATTTAAAATCCTTTTCCACATTAAAGATGCACTCTTTGCATCCAAAAACTCATTTTCATACTCAAAGTGCATACTTTGCATAAAAATCATTCTTTGCCATTTTCATGCATCATTTGTGCATTAAATGCTATTTTTCGACATAAAATACATTCTTTACATAAAAATCTTTTCTTTGCACAAAAAGGCATCCCTTGCAACCAAAAGACATTCTTTACACTCCAAAGATGTCATCTTTTCACTAAAGTATCATTTTTACATGCATTCCCCCATGTCCCCATTAGCAACCTTGGAACGGACCGGTGTAAAAGTTCTCATCTTTGCATCGTTCCTTCCATTAAAGGTTCCATATCTCTTTAGAAAGGGACACCTTGAACCCTATATCTCCGATTATCGCTTAAGAAAGAGTATGAAGCCTCTATACGAGCTCGACCGTCTTAAAGCGTAGGATTGATGGGCTAAGGACCCTCCTTTTCTAAAGAACCTCATCTTTGACCAAAAGAGAGTCATTCTCTCGATCACGCAAGTCCCGAGGGTCCCGAGGTTTAAATGCGTTGATCATAAGTCATAAGATGAGGACGGGATCATAATCCCTAATACATAAATTCCAAGGAATCCCGAGCGACAACCAACAAATGGTTTGTACGTCCGGAAGATAACTTGGGACATTTCCCCCCCTTTTTATTTTCAAACACATGCACACAAGGAAAGCACGCAAGCAAACACGATTAATGAAATCTAGGGAGACTTGTTCCGGCAAGGCACCTTGGGTGAACGCCAAACGTTCTTCCCAAGGGGTAACTTAACCTCCGAACCCATAAAACCTTTTTTTCAAAGTTTTGAGGTAATCAAAATGGCGTGGCGACTCCGTTTTTCAAATAACTCGGATGTCTTCAAACTCGCGTGAATTCCAATAAACAAAAATTTTGGGCACACATTCACACTTACCACTGCGCAAAGTCATGGCACATGCACTCTGCAAAGGGTACGGTTCAGTCAGTGATGGCAACGTTCCTGAATTCTGAGCCTCCAACCTACTCACAAGATCTCGCACCGCCCTATCTGTCTCTCAAGACCATCGATACTCGTATCGGTCCCTCCGTCGATACCGCTGAAACCGCTGGAAAAAGTGGTCATACTCTGAGCCATGTACGAAACATATCTTCTGTAGACTATCCTGCACATTTGCGGCCGCTTTCGACCGGCCGCTGCCGGCGGTAGCTGCTTTGCCGATCCATATGGTGGTCTATAAGCGTTGTACCGATTAGTCTCTGGTATCGCCGCCGACCATATGGTGGTCTCTGCATCGGGAGCATCGATTAGTGGGATACCGCTGGCTCGTAGTGGACCCATCAATAATTGTCTCATCATCCCCTTAAGGTCCTCAACATCCGTCTCAAGCTTATTTTTCACACCACTACAAGAATTCGCAGCACTAACCCGTCTCGAAACTTGACCTCCCGCCATGTGTCCGAGTGCTCTTAGCCAACTCATCTATAATCTCATTAGCCTCCTCAGTCGTCTTGTTGAGTATACTGCCCCCACAACAAGAATCCACCAACCCATTATCCATGACTGTCAACCCTCCATAGAAATATACTATCAACTGATCATCATCAAATCCATGATACGGGCAACTTCTGCACAACTTATGGAACCTGTTATAATAATCATATAGCATCTCCTCTACCTTCTACTCCATGTTGCTAATGTCCCGCTTCATCATATTGATCTGATCTGGAGGAAAGAACTCATCAAGAAACACCTCCTTCATCTGTTGCCATGTGGTAATGCTGTTAGGCGGCAGATGGTAATACCATGTACTAGCATCATATTTCAGAGTGAAAGAAAATGCTCTAAGGAGGAGTTGCTCAATCGGAAGTGCTGCTGGCTTCATGCTTTGACAAATCTGCACAAACTGGGATATATGTTGATTCGGGTTCTCACCGGGCATCCTAGTAAAGTGCGTTAACTGGCTCAACAAACCCAGCTTCAACTCAAATGTAACCCCAGTAGGCAGAGTGGGGAACTGAACTGCATGAGGTTGCTCGCTCCAATTTGGGGCAGTTTTCTGCCTCAATGTCTGATTTGCCATCTGTTTACTAATTCAAGACTTCCAAGCAGATTGTTAGTAGAGCAGGTGTGGACCTTACAAGGTTCCACACTAAAAAAAATTAACAAAATTAAAAATAACTAAAAATAAAATAAAATTAACTAAACTAAACCAACTAAAAAAATAATTACAAAGAAAATAAAAGAAAAAGAAAAAGAACAAGAATTAAAATAAGAACGTAAACAAATAAACACCATTCCCCGACAACGGCGCCAAAATTTGGTAGGCTTAGTCGCACACCTACTAAATTAAACCGGGACTCGGCCACAAGAATGTAGCAAAGGTAAGTCCAGGGTCGAACCACTGAAGAACGGTTATTGATTACGAACTAGTCACACCCAAATTGGGGGTTTGTTTGTTGATGAATTAATTCCTAAAAACAGAAATTAAACTAATTAAAAGCAAAAATAATGATTTAGAAACACTTTAGATTTGATTCCATCCCCACCTAATTAGCCAATTATCATTGATATCTCTTTTCACTTTCACCCTATTCACCTGATCACAAGATCTGTTTCAATCTCTGTTTCTTCTTTCAGAATAGTTACTAGCAGTGGCACACTCACTAGAAACCCTAATTAATAAATTAATCTAACTGGCACAGTCTAGATCACAGAATTAATTGATGAACAGTTTAAGAAACTAAGATCAAGAATGCTTTCTATGATTATTTCACACAGATAATTATCTAATTTTACCCACTTCACAATTTACCATGACACATGCATAAATCATAAAGATGCTACTCATGAATTTCCTACACTGGCACAGTCATAGAAAACTCTAGCTAAGATTCATAAAAAGAACTAGTGAATTGATCAGGTTCACAAACCCTAGTTATAAATCTAAAATAAACACAAGTAAAATTATGAATAGGGATAAACAGATTGAAAAGAAAAAAATCTCAAATTGATAATTAGGGGTTCAAGAAATCAAATCCAAAGCAATGAGTTTAAGCTTCCATGAAAAACCTCAAGCTCTCTAGGAAAAAATAAAAACTCTAGATAAAACCTAAAAATATTGTTCAAGGAGTATATATACTCCTCCTCCAAAATAAACCTAAAAATTAATTACTAATAAAAAAATAAAAAGGAAAAAGGAAAGAAATCAAATACATTAAAAACCCTTTCCCAAGCGTGGTCCACTGATTCATGCCTCGGTCAAGGCATTATTCTCGGTCAACACCCAGCCATTGAATCTCACGCCACGGCACATTGAATTCATACTTTCTGATTTTTAATTTGGTCCTCCAAGTTCTCCAAGATCTGATTCTGGTCACTGGACTTTCCTAATTTGCAGTTTGATCCCTGCACTTCTGATAATAGCAGCTTTATCCTCAGCATTAATAAATTTTTGCAAGAACATCACAAAATCACTCAAAATATGCCTCAAAATTACAAAGATTTCCCACAAACTCACCAATTCATAGTCTACTCAAAATTACATCAAAACTAATCTAAATTACATTAAAATAATGATAAAATGTCTAGAAAATTAGGAAATTACATATAGTGAAATCTGCCACATCACCATTCACTCTCAGCCACCGGGTATATAATCCCCGCATCTAACAACTTTGTTAATGTTAGATCATGTGTTGTCATGAATGTCATCCCAAGTGTTGCAAACCAGTGTTGCCACTGGTGTTGCCAAAAGTGTTGCCATTTGGAATTGGCGACACTGAGTTAGTTACTGTATTTTTCACAAATATTAATGGGTAAATTAATGTTTATATAACAGTAGTTAGTCACCTTAAAATGAGCTTAAAATCAGCAACGAAATGTACTTGTGCGTTAATCACGAAGAGGAGAAGAAATTAACAAATAAACATGTGTTTATTTGTTTAATTGATGACCAAGCCAGAGATATTTTATTCGGCTATTATTCGGGGGAGAACAAGTCGAGTACAAGGCAACCAAAGCTAAGAGGTACAAGCAAGAGAAGCAAGAGAAGACTAGGTCTCCTACAAAAGAGGCGAGTGGCATAAATGGAGGAAACAAACTCCAAGCTGTTAGCCGATCATTTGAGTAGGCTCCAAGACTTTGTGGCCTATAAATAGTGCAGTGGATCTTCATTGAAGATCATCCAATTCGAAACGCAAATCCGCACAAGAAAAGTAGAATTACGCTCTCAAGTGTTGCCATTCAGTGTCGGCAACACTTTGTCCAACACTCGAATATTTCATATAGATTTTTATATTTTTGTGAGGTTTTTGAGTGTTTATTTTCTGAGAGAATTCGTGTATGTTGTTCCTTATATCAGGGTTCGTTTATCATTAAGGAACAACCTCGACCTTGTATTGAATTCATATTATTAATAGAAAGGTCTTGCCTTTTAGGCACCCATCAAGTTATATATTTATATAACTTGATAAAAATTATATTCTTGTGTATTGCTTTAATATTTCCGCTGCAAATTATATTTATTTCTATTGATTTGTGCTTTTCTAGAATTGGTGAAAGTGTCGTCGTTAGTGTCATTAACACTAAGGACAACACCCGTGAGTTTCATCTCACCTTGTGAGTTTCGTCTCATAAGTTCTTAGCCATAGACAATTTCAATTGGTATCAAAGCCTAGAACTTGATATACTAAGTGTTTAGATCCTTTTGTCATGGCTTATGATCCTGCAAACCCTAATCAAAAGAGATTACCGGTTTTAGATGGATCTAATTATGCTTATTGGAAGATTCGCCTACGCTCACATATCAAATCAATTGATCTTCGGGCTTGGCGATCTATTTTAAATGGTTATTCTGTTCCAATGCTTCCTCCGGATGACGATGGTGACGTTCAAGTCAAACCTGAATTCGAGTGGACAATTGAAGAGAATAATCTTGCTAGTTTCAATGAAAAGGCACTGAATGCCATCTATGAATGGGTTGACATGCATATGTTCAAACTCATTCAAAATAGTCCTCTCGCAAAAGATGCTTGGGATACTTTACAAAGATTTTGTGAAGGAGATGGCAGTTGTCCGAGAAACAAAGCTTAGAGGTCTCACTAGTAGATTTGAAAGATTAAGAATGGGTGAAAACGAAGACATCTCGTCTTATTTTGAAAAGTTGATTGATATTTCAAATGCTTGTCAAGTATTAGGGGAGCCTTTTACAAATAAACAACTTGTTTCAAAAGCTATTCGTACTCTTCCCGAACGTTTTAATATTAAAGTTTCAGCTATTGAAGAGGCCCATAATCTTTCAACAATGGACATCAACTCCTTAATGAGTATTTTGAAAAACTTTGAGTTGAATCTCAATGAACAAACGAAGGCTTCTAAAGGCAAGAATATTGCCTTAAAAGTCGAATCTTCGGACACATGTGTGGACGATGAAGATGAAGTCTTCGAGGAGTTAGATGAAAATACTAGTGTAGCTTTACTTGCAAAGAGATATAATTCTATGATTAGAAAATTTAACAAAGTGCAGGTAAAGGCTAAGGACCAAACGGCCAAAACCTTTAGTTCTGTGCCAAGGAGAAGTCCTCCTCCAAATCAAAAGGATATCCCACCAAGGCGTGCATCCTCGGAAAAGATCCGGTCCGATCCTAAGTACATTGAATCTATTCAATGTCATGCTTGTTCCGGTTGGGGTCACTATGCCAATGAATGTGCTAACACCTTGAGAAAGGCGGGCAAAAACTTGTGGGTATCTCTTAGTGATGGAGAGGAGGAAGGAACGGAGAAAGAAGAACAGACGGAGCAAGTAGTCATGATGGCCACGGTAGAGGAGCTACCTTCGTCTGAGAGTGTTACTTCAAGTGTCGTTACAGATTTGACAACACTTGACACAACATTGGTGACTTCTTCAGAAAGTGTTGCCCCAAGTGTCGTCCAGGAATTGGCAACACTTGGCACAACACTCAGCAGGTATGATTCTTTAAATGATCTTAATTTGCATGGTTCAACTGATTTAAATTCAGAAGAGATTATAGAGGATGATCTTGATAAAGATGAACTTATTTGTGAATTAAAAACCCTCTATAAATCTCTCCTCGTGGAATGGAAAAAGGAGAATCAGATGGTGGTTTTCTTGAAAAGGAAAATCAGGATCTTAAGAACTCCTTGACTCGGCTAGAAGCTCAACTCAGTAGGAGAGAATTGGATCTTGATAAAATCAAGGCCAAACTCAACCTAGCCGAATCCACCTTCAAAAAACTCAACACGAGTTCATCCAAATTGGATGAAATACTCAAATTGAGTAAGCCTCTGAAAGTTGGTCTTGGGTTCCAAGAATCACTTGAAAGTATTACCTCTTCCTTGTTTGATGTTGAAACTAAAAATTGTTTTGTAAAAGAGCGTGTCAAGGAAAAGGGTAGCACTCTAGTGATTCCTCCGATCAATCCAATGAGTGTGGATACTGTCACAAAGCTGGACATTTAAAACCAGATTGCATTTTCCTACAAAAGAAAATGTCCAGTCTTCAAGTGTCGCCTCAAGTGTCGCCGGTTTCTCGGGGCAACACTTATGGCAACACCGGTGAACAGTAAATCCAGATTTTCAAAAAAGGGTTGGTTACCCAAGGAAAAAGCCGAAATGCTATGTTGTTTATACGGCCTTAAGGACTAACATTGCAGGAACTTGGTACTTTGATAGTGGTTGTTCACGTCTATATGACCGGTACAAAATCATTCCTAACAGTACCAACCTATTCAAGGAGGCTCGGTGACTTATGGTGGTGGAGGCAAGAGTGAAATAGTTGGTAAAGGAACACTGGATATTGTTGGTTTTCCTCCTTTGAAAAATGTCTTGCACGTAGATGGTTTACTTGCTAATTTAATTAGCATTAGCCAACTATGTGATGACAATTTGGAGGTAAAATTCAATAAAAATACATGTGAAGTGTTTGATAACACTAACTTTTGTGTCATGACTTGGGAATAAGATCAAGTGATAATTGCTATACGGTTGGTAATAAATCAGTGTGCAATTTGACAAAACTTGATGATATAAGGTTATGGCATCAAAAGTTAGGTCATTCTCATTATAGGAATCTTGAGAAGATTATCAAACATAATGCCGTCAAAGGTGTTCCTAAACTAAACCTCAAAGACACCGTGATGTGTGGTGACCGTCAAAAGGGTAAGCAAACTCGTGTTGCTCACAGTGTTGAACAACACAATGAGCAACACTCAGGAACAACACATTATTTTCAGCTTCTACATATGGACTTGATGGGTCCTATTGAGGTAGAAAGCTTGGGAGGTAAGAAGTATGTTTATGAGATAGTTGATGATTTTTCTAGGTTTACATGGGTGTATTTCTTAAGAGAAAAATCTGAAACTTTTGATAGATTTACTCACTTAGTCTCTAAAATCAAAAACATGTTTTGTTCTCCTATTTTTCGAATAAGATCGGATCATGGTAGAGAATTTGAAAACATCTCCTTTTCTACTTTTTGTAGTAAAAGGGGATACACCATGAAGTTTTCGGCACTCCAAAACACCACAACAAAATGGTGTTCTTTGAAAGGAAAAATAGGACTTTAATGGAAATGGCTCGTGTTATGCTAATTGCTAGAAATATTTCTAAAGGTTTTGGGCCGAAGCATTAAACACGGCTTGTCACACTACAAATAGAGTTTTCTTAAGACCCGGTACAACTATGACACCCTATGAGATTTTAAATGGAAAGAAACCTACGGTTCACTATTTTCATGTGTTTGGGTGTTTGTGCTACACTTTAAATGACCGGGAATACTTAGGAAAACTTGATTCTAAGAGTGACAAAGCCATCTTTCTTGGCTACTCTCAAAACAGTCATGCTTAACGTGTCTATAATTTGAGGTTAAAAGTGATTCAAGAATCGGTAAATATTGAATTTAACGATTACTTGAGTGCCACAGAGAACCAAATTTGATGATATACCTCGACTCTACTAGAAGAAGTCGAACAAAGGGTCGGGAACAGTAACTGATTCAGCCATTGCAGCCACAGATTCAAGTGTTGCTCCAAGTGTCGCCCCTGAAATGGCAACACTGAGGCAACACGGGAGAACAGAACAGTGGCTGGAAATTACGAGAGCGTGACTCGAAGGAGAAGATGGATTGGTGTACCATCAAGGCGGGAGAGATCCCCGGCTCGAATTAGAAATTATCATCCCATTACTCAAGTAATTGGTGATGTTAATGAAGGGGTTAGAACAAGGAACAAGGAGCCAGTTTGATTACAGAGATATGGTTAGGTATGTGTGTATGTCCTCCACATACTCTCAGGTAAACCACTCCTGTTTCGTTTCCTCTGTTGAACCAAAAAATGTGATTGAGGCCTTAAATGATAAATTCTGGATTCAAGCTATGCAAGAAGAGCTTGAACAATTTACCCGTAACGAGGTTTGGTGTTTAGTTCCACGTCCTTTAAATACTAACATTATTGGAACTAAATGGATTTACAAAAACAAATCTGATGAATTGGGTAATATTGTTCGTAAAAAAGCTCGTCTTGTGGCTCAAGGCTATACACAAGTGGAAGGAATCGACTTTGACGAGACCTTTGTACCTGTGGCTAGAATTGAGTCAATAAGACTTCTTCTTGCTATAGCTTGTTATCTCAAAATCACATTGCACCAAATGGATGTCAAAGCGGCTTTCTTGAATGGGTACTTAGATAAAGAGATCTATGTTGAGCAACCCAAAGGGTTTGAAGACCCATTCCACCCAGACCATGTATACAGACTTGATAAGGCCTTATATGGCTTAAAACAAGCTCCTCGTGCATGGTATGGGCGACTAACAAGCTTTCTTCTTGAATATGGATTTGTTAGAGGAGAAGCCGATAGGACATTATTTATTCTTAGGGAAAATAAAGAGCTTGTCATTGCTCAAATCTATGTTGATGACATAGTTTATGGTTCCACATCTAAAACATGTTTACAAAATTTTGTGGAAGCTATGACATCTACATTTGAGATGAGCATGATAGGAGAACTTAATTATTTCCTAGGATTGCAGGTGAAACAATCGAATGATGGAATCTTCATCACTCGAGCAAGTATGCTAAGAGTACTGGTGAAAAGATTTGGATTGGAGAGTGCCAAGAGCTCTAAAATACCTATGGGATCATCTCTTAAAGTAACCAAAGATCGGGCGGGGAGGATGTTGACCCAACTCTGTATAGATCCATGATAGGTAGTCTTCTTTATCTTATCGCCGGTCGTCCGATATAATGTTCGGCGTAGGTGTTTGTGCTAGATATCAATCGCTCCTAAAATTTCTCACCTAAATCTTTGTCAAGAAAATCATCAAGTATGTGTGGGACAAGTGAATTGGGAATCTGGTTCACCAAAGACACTAATACCAACTTAGTTGGTTTTAGTGACTCGATTGGGCGGGGATATAGATGACGAAAGAGTACTAGTGGGGGTTGTTTTTTCTTGGGTAATAATCTAGTGTCATGGTACGATCGCAAGCAAAACTGTGTTTCTCTCTCGACCGCCGAATCTGAATATGTGGCAGCAGGGAGTTGTTGTTCACAACTAATATGGTTAAAACACATGCTTGATGACTATGGTCTTGATAGTAATATCTTGACCATGTATTGTGACAATTTGAGTGCTATAAATATTTCCAAAAACCCTGTACAACACTCACGCACTAAGCACATTGATATCCGCCATCATTTTTTAAGAGATTTAGTAGAAAAGGAATTGATCCAAATAGAGCATATTGATACAAAACATCAACTTGCTGATATTTTGACCAAAGCCTTGGACCATGAGAGATTTTCAAGTTTGAAAAAATCTCTTGGTCTATGTTTTATATAAATCTGTTAGTGTTGCCGTCAGTGTTACCAACACTGTCAGCAACACTTTGTATGAGTTGTACATTATCTTTAAAATTTTTAAAAAAAAAAATTTAAAAAAAAATAAAAAATATATATAGTTGTTTAATCCCAAATGGGGGGCATTTACTGACCTTTCTGTTCTAGTATGTGTACATTCTTAAGGTTAACATTTTTTTTTATAAAATACCCCTTTGTGCTAAAAAGTGACAAAGTCACTCATATTGTTGTTGATATTGAAAAAGGCAAAGCTTGTGGAAATTCCCAAAGGGAATATAATGTAGTGTTTTATACTAAGTATTAGGGGCATGGAGCTCGCTACTACAGTGTACCCTACTTGAAAGGTATAAAACTTACTAATTGTAGCTTTACACTTTAATAAAAAACTCGGGGCACGGAGCTCGCTACTACGATGCTTCCTTGTAAATAAAGAAAGTGTAAAGTGTGCTTATAAATTGCCTAAGGAATGATAAGTTATATATGTTGAGAAATATCAAGGGGATTTTATTTAAAAATGTTGCCTTGTGTGTCACGCAACATTGCTAGTAACACATTAGTAGATGCTACATTAATTTTTTATTTTCTTGTTTTTGTTTTTGTTAATTAAATTTTAAATTTCCAAAAGTCTATTTGCTTATATTTAGAGTTTGTGAAATTTAAAAGGTTTCTAGCAAAAATTTTTATTTTTGTCAATCTAAGTGTAATTTTGTAATATCTATTTTTTAAAATTCATCTCTTTGAATTTTGAAAAACACAATTTTATGGATATTACTAAAATTATGTTTAGTTATTATTAAAAATTATAAAAATTATAAAAATTAAAAAAAAAAAAATTTAAAAAAAAAAAAAAATGTCGGATATCAGCTTGAGTTTGTTGGGATTTTTGAGAGATAAGTGGAGATTTAATTAATTTGACATTGTCAAATCAATTAAATCCTACCACTATTCACTCATTAAAACCCACTCCTAAAACCCTCTCTCTCTCTCTCTCACCGTGTTCTCTCTCTCTCTAGGCGTTGAACAAAACCCTTCCCCTGTTCCCTTCGTCTTCCTCATTCTTCTTCAATCTTCCATGGCTAGCCCTAAAAATACTTCCCAAATTTCGTCTCCCATGGAAATTTCGCCTCTAGCTCCCTCTAGTGTTGCCTCAAATGTCGCCGTTCCAATAGAGATATCCCCTGCGACACTTTCGGCCACACCCTCAACCTCACCATCCTTAGACATTGTTGTCTATGATCCTTCTCAAATTCCCATTCCCATCAATATTCCTGAAGCTACCCCATCCACAGAGCTCACCTTTGCCCCTCAGAAGAAGACCAAGAAGCGAAAGGCGGTTGATGCCTCTAGCTCTTTTAGGGGTGGAGTGCGTAGACAATCGGAGAGGATCAAAACTCTGTTCAGGTCAAAGATACCATCTAATACAGCTGATGATCCGGTAAATGTGGATGATTCTTCAAGCTCTTCGCTCAACATTTCGTCCGAGGAAGGTTCGGACCCAGCTTTTAAAGAGACAAAGGAGCCCTCATCATCTTCTGATGAGGATGAAGAAGCTTGGTTGGAAGATGAGGAAACTCTTGCTGAAGCCCAGTCCAAAATGAAGAAGAAACAGAAAATTTCATCAAGTGTCGCCCCAAGTGTTGCCGATGAAATGGCAACACCTGAAGCAACACCTGCTGCCAAGACCAAAGCACAGTCGAGTTCTCCTTCCTATTCTCCTATTTCATGGCCTGAGGTACACTCTCCTAATCCCTCTCAAGATGAAAAATCAGATTATGAGTCTTTTGGATTTTATGAACGTCCATTTCTTTCGGAAGAATTTTATAGTGATGCGAGTCTTCATAATTTTGTTGAAGATTCTGAGAAGAAAATTCTGAATGAAAAGAATATTTATGTGACTCAATTCAAGGAGTTAGGTGTGTATCGGTTTTGGAGGATAGGATGTTTTTGCCTACGGTGACTAGAGTGTCATCGTATATTGAAAGTGTGGTTAGGAATTTCTATGCTCATCTTAGGGATAATATTGATGATAGGAATACCCCTCATTATGGAAAGATCTTTGTTAGGGGCATTATCTTTGATTTTAATCCTTTGATTATCAATAGAGCCTTCGGCCTCCCTAATGTCGAAGATGAGAGCTTGGAATATGATCCTAATGCCTTAGCCACTCTTTTAACTGGAGGGAGAATTACCATTTGGTCTGATCATTTTAAGTCTACCTATCTCACTTCTTTGTTTAGCGTGCTACACAAGTTATGTATAACAAATTGGCTTCCCACGGCAAATGAAAACACCGTAACCTTTGAAGCGAAGCTAATTTGTTGTATAAATTAGGAAAGAAACAAAGAGTAAATTTTGGGAGACTTGTATTCGCTCACCTTGCTGCATGGGCCAAAAAGAAAAAGACCTCCTCCTTCATTTTTCCTTCCCTTATTTTCCAAGTCCTAATGTACCAAAACCTTAAGCCTTGGAATGGTGATAATCTTTCGGAAAGACCTGTGTATTATCGAATTACCAAGCACTTTCGAAGGTGATAGGCACAGGGATTTACCTTGGGTTTTGGTTACAAATGCTCCTCCACATTCTTGTCCACGCTACCGGTGTCGCCCCAAGTGTCACCCACTGGCGGCAACACTTCCGGCAACACTGCTCTGTTATGGTTGATGCTGCGATGATTCTTAATTTTTTCAATGGTCAAGTGAAGCACATTGACTCAGTAATTCAGGGATGGTTGGATATGCGCACTGACATGATGAAAATGGTGGATTTAATTTCTTCCAAAATAGGGGGAGATAAGCCACCAAGGCGTGATGATGATGATGGAGCTGGGAATGGTGCTGGGCCTAGTGGGACAGCTGAGGGAGGTGAAGGAGCTGGAAATGCAGTTTAATGGTGGTTGGTTCGAATGGTTTGTGTTTTTGGTGGTTGGAAACAAAAACAATTTTATTTGTTTTATTTTGGTTTGTAATGCTTAAACAAATTTTATTTCTGTTTTTTTCTTTGTTTCAGCTGGAATTTTCTTCAAAAGATGATGGATGGTTTTTGTTAAATGGTTGGTTGGTTGTTTAGAATTTAATAGTTAGTTTATTTAATTATTAAATTTCGTATTAAGGGGGAGATTTTTGTAAAGATTTTGATACTTCATTTGCTTAATGGTTGATGTTTTGGATTGAAAAATATTTCAAAACATTGCCTGAAGGTTGATGTTGCCTCTATCAAAATCTCGTGGCATTTTTTGTGGTTTTAGTTAAGTTTGACTAAGCTTTTTGAAAAGATCATCACATTGGTATTTTGTGAAGAAATCAGTAACTATGGGGGAGATTGTTAATGTTAGATCATGTGTTGTCATGAATGTCATCCCAAGTGTTGCAAACCAGTGTTGCCACTGGTGTTGCCAAAAGTGTTGCCATTTGGAATTGGCGACACTGAGTTAGTTACTGTATTTTTCACAAATATTAATGGGTAAATTAATGTTTATATAACAGTAGTTAGTCACCTTAAAATGAGCTTAAAATCAGCAACAGAAACAGCCCAGGCGTTAATCACGAAGAGGAGAAGAAATTAACAAATAAACATGTGTTTATTTGTTTAATTGATGACCAAGCCAGGAGATATTTTATTCAGCTATTCTGGGGGAGAACAAGTCAGAGTACAAGGCAACCAAAGCTAAGAGGTACAAGCAAGAGAAGCAAGAGAAGACTAGGTCTCCTACAAAAGAGGCGAGTGGCATAAATGGAGGAAACAAACTCCAAACTGTTAGCTGATCATTTGAGTAGGCTCCAAGACTTTGTGGCCTATAAATAGTGCAGTGGATCTTCATTGAAGATCATCCAATTCATAAAACGCAAATCTGCACAAGAAAAGTAGAATTCTGCTCTCAAGTGTTGCCATTCAGTGTCGGCAACACTTTGTCCAACACTCGAATATTTCATATAGATTTTTATATTTTTGTGAGGTTTTTGAGTGTTTATTTTCTGAGAGAATTCGTGTATGTTGTTCCTTATATCAGGGTTCGTTTATCATTAAGGAACAACCTCGACCTTGTATTGAATTCATATTATTAATAGAAAGGTCTTGCCTTTTAGGCACCCATCAAGTTATATATTTATATAACTTGATAAAAATTATATTCTTGTGTATTGCTTTAATATTTCCGCTGCAAATTATATTTATTTCTATTGATTTGTGCTTTTCTAGAATTGGTGAAAGTGTCGTCGTTAGTGTCATTAACACTAAGGACAACACCCGTGAGTTTCATCTCACCTTGTGAGTTTCGTCTCATAAGTTCTTAGCCATAGACAATTTCAAACTTAAGGACCTCTTTTCTCACAGCTTCCTCTATGTGAGGATTTAACCTTCTTTGTCTCTCTCTAGATGGATTTGCACCATCCAAGAGATGAATTTTGTGTATGCACATCGAGGGACTGATTCCCTTAATGTCCTTTAATGTCCACCCAATGGCCTCTCTATACTCACACAAAACAGCAATCAATTGGGTCTCTTGTTATGTGGTCAAATCAGATGCAATTATAACAGGCAAAGTCTCTCCCTCTCCTAATAATGCATATTTTAAATTTGCAGGGAGAGTTTTCAGCTCAAGGACCGGGGGAATAACAATAGAGGGCGTCAACTTCTCATTGAAGTGGCCTAGGGGGTGAAATGGGCCATCACTAGGATGGTGCTCGTCGGCCTTATCCACAACCATCAGTTGAGTATCCGCATTATCACTAAGTTTCTCACAGCCCATTGACATCAAAGACTCTAACTCCTCACAATCTCTCTCATGCCATGAAACCTCACTCACACATTCTTCAACAATATCCAACTCATTTATAAGCATGCAAGACTCATCATTTTCCACCGGATTTTTCATTATATCAAAAATATTTATTTCAATCCTTTCATTTGCCACAGTCATGGAAAGAGTGCCATTGCCAACATTTATCACGGTGTTGGTCGTTGCCATGAAAGGCCGCCCAAGCAATATGGGTGAGTCACGGCGACTACCTTCACCGAGGCATCTCTAGAACCACGAAATCAATCGGAATAATCAATGAACCAACCTGAACTAAAACATCCTCTACGATGCCCAAGGGTGACCGGCAAGTTGTAGGGCCATTATAGTGGGTTTTAGCTCAGGTAAACCCAACTCAAGATACATGTAATAGGGCAACAAATTAATGCTAGCACCGAGATCAAGCATATCCTTCACAGTGTTAGAATCCCCCAAAGTAATGGAAATTAGAAAACTCCCGGGGTCTTTCATTTTTGGCAGAAGACTATGTTTGACCACAGCACTCGCACTCTCACCCAACAACAATTTATCATCTTTCCTGTACTGGATTTTCCTGGAATTTATTTCTTTAAAGAATTTTGCATAAGCAGGAACGTTCTTTATCACATTCAAAAGAGGCAAATTTATATTTACTTTCGAAAACATGTCAATCAACTCTTTCATTTGATGATCCAGTTTATTTCTCAAAAATCTTCCAGGAAAAGAAACGGGTGGTACATATGGCTTGGGGATGGGAGCATTAATAGTCACATCTTTCCCCAATCCATTTGTACCCTCATCATCAGACACAACATCCTCTACAACCACATTTTCAACATTGGGGTGTTCCACAACAGGGGCTTTAGGGGGAAAAGAAGGAGAAGCTACCTGATTATCTACCTGTTTACCACCCCGTAAGGTGATGGTGGCCTTAGCTTGCTCCCATTGGCTAGGGAATGTACCCGGTTGTCTTCCCTGTAATGCTTCAGCCAATTAACCCATTTGGGTCTCCAACTTTTTCATTGCAGATACTTGGTTGTTACTTGCTTGCTGCTGTAGACACCCCATTCTGAACCCATCGGATCACATTTATACCACTCTAAGTCTTGCTTTGTGTCAAGAAGTAGAAATCCACCATTTTGTCATGTTTCGTTAAGTTTTGACTAACCACCGTTAGTTTGGGACTAAACTGCATACGAGATAACGGGGAAAGGACAGAACTGTCCACAGACCACAATATCTCGCGCGGAATGGCGTGTCTCGCGCGAGATATTGTCATTCTGCAGCATGCAAATGACAGTTTCCTCGTCGATTTCAACCTCTTTTTGGGATAAGACTTTATCCATCTGGCCAACCAATGATTTTGGGAGTCTGGAACCTTCCTAGGAGTGTTTGATCTCATCCTTAACACCCCTCCACCACCTATAAATACTGGATGACTTTCAGTGTTTCAGAGGTCCACAATTCTACACAACACACACATTTTGTTGGTTTCTCTCCCTGAAAGATTTCTACAAAATCACCCTAAAATCACCTCAAAGTTTGTTTGTCAACCTTGTTGATAAACAAACATCAAGATTCGAGTCAAGGACTGAGGCGAAGCTCTGTCCGTGTCAAGATTCGATTCCAAACTTGAGTCGAAACTCTGCCCGAATCACCTCACGCAAGGTAACCCCTAAATCTCTTTCTAATTGATTATTAGAGTGGTATAAATCCATAGAATCTAGGATCGGCCTAGAGCCTCCCTAAATCATGGGAATGGTCTCGAAGCAATCGATCATACATTTCGTTTAACCCCGTTAAATGGATCTTTATTTATTTATTTTTATTTGAAATCTTTTTCTTTTTTCGAAAACCTCTCTTTTCTTTAGCAAGACTGATCTCCGGATTGGATGAAATGGGTGCTCCTTGACCTTCCCATTCCATAACCTAAGCCCCGAACCCAAATCTCTTTCAAAAAATGGTTTTTCTATGTTTTCCAAACGAATAATATAGGTGGCGACTTAAAAAATCCTTCACAACGCTACAGTGGCGACTCCGCTGGAGATATAAAATTAAGAGGCTTAAATTTGCGTCAAAATTAAAAGAGAGGTTTTCAATTTTTTTTTTTAATTAACTAAATTCTTTTTTCTGTTCTCAGATCAGGCATATCTCGCACGAGATATCCTATCTCGCGCGAGACATCGCCTCGGCAATCTGTTGTTTTCTGGTTTTTCCTGTTCATCTCATAGTCCAAGACGAGAGTCGAACACGCAAGGGGGATCCCAGAATTCATTATCTGCAGAGTTCTCTCATCTTAAGGTCTCCCTTAAGATGTCGAACTCGAATCCGTGTTTTAGTTAAATAATTGATTTTTATTTATAAACTGCTTGCGATTGGGTTTTTTAAAGTCCGGTCCATTGGGGATTCGGGAGTTGTAATTTAATTTATTCTTTCTCTCTCTCTCCCTTTATGTGGAACTACGACGGCCTGAGTCTCCCTAATTTGGGAGAAACGTAGGCAACCACTTGGTGCGGCCACTATTTGTTTTCTTTTTATTTTCAAAAAAAAAATCTCTAGTTTTATCTATCACCTAGATTGACTATCATACACGCGCACTCATGCTATACTGTCATTGCGCTGCATACCCTCTATAAACCCGGGACCCACACTAAGGACGGATGACGGTAACCACCTAGTCGCCGGTCTCTCCGAAGTTGGATCATCCCACTCCGCATATTCAATTCACCTAGATTGTCATATCGCGGGGAGCCTAGCCTTCCAGCCCTGCATCGCCACATTTTCATGTAGATCATCTTTTTAGGATCACTCCGTGACCGGTCAGTTTGACTTGGTGATCTTTCCTTGTTTTTGACCAAAGCAAAGCCATGTAAAATTGACAATAAAGAAGGACTCGGAAAAGTCCCCTCGGAAAAGTCCCTTCGGAAAAAGTCCCTTCGAAAAAAGTCCCTTCGGAATGACCCTTTCAGAAGTCCCCTTAAAAAATATATATATCCTTCAAAAAAACAATCTTACGTGGCTTTGTTTTACAAAAATCGGACCGATTACTTAGTCGTTAGGTTCTGATAAAGGCCTTAGAAACCCCTCAAAAATGGATTCTCCGTTCCGACCAAAAATTAGGATTAATAAAAATCGTCTTTCCGTGTGATTGTCTTGTGCGGGACTACATGTCTCGCGCGAGATAATGTCTCTGTTTGCTGAAACTGAGCCTGAACCGTTTAAGCCTGCTTCCGACTCGTTGTGGCTAGATTTGATCCTGACGTCACCTCTGCATCTCTTCTGTCAGTTTTCCGGAGCTATTCAAATTCAAGACTCCCAACACAATGTCCGACATCGACAATATTCCGGGTAATGAAACTTTGTCCGAAAACAACCACAAACTTCTGGAAGAAGCCAATGATCGCCTAGAAGTGCAAGCTTCCCAAATCCACACTCTCGTGGAAGAAATCCAAGAGCTTAGGGCAGCACTAGCCAACAAAGAAAAGAAGAAGAAAAATGATTCTTCCTCCGGAGAAGAGGAGTCATACACTAAAAAGGCCAAGGGTCGCCGCCAAAGCAAAAGCAAGAAAAAGAAGTACGAGTCTAGCTCGTTATCTTCCTCATCTGACAACGGAAGCTACATATCCAAGAAGGAAAGCAAAGGGGAAAGCAAGAACGAACCCCTTACCATGGCCATGTTAGAAAAGAAACTTGCATCCCTCGATGTGAGTAAGGGGGCCTCGCTCTCTATTGATTATGACACCCTTCGTCAATCCATGTCCAAGCTTCCTAGAAAGTACAAAACACCCGACATTACAAAATTCAATGGCACCACCTGTCCCAAATCACATTTGGAGACCTACTCTTGGGCCATGCTACCTATGGGTGTTGATGACAACCTGTTAGCTCAATGCTTCCCACAAACCCTCGATGGTGCCGCTAGGGATTGGTACATGACTCTCCCACTATCTACAAGACTCGATTGGCCACTCGCTAGTTGTACTTTCCAAAAGCAATATGAGGACAACTCCACTTACCGCACCACTAGAAGGGATCTCGAACAAACCAAGCAGCTTCCGAATGAGTCCTTCACAAATTTTGTCAAAAGGTGGAGAACCAAACTGACTAAAATCGTTGATAGGGCCAGCCTAGACGAACAAATTCACATCCTCATACAATGTCTTAGGGAGGAGTATCAAGACAAACTTGCAGGCAACTACTTTCCTAGCTTCGCCGAACTTCACAAGTCGGGCATACGGTTAGATGACCTCATCAAACAGAAAAGGGAAGCCAAGAAAGAAAGTGGATTCCGTTACAACAAGAACTCCTCTTCCTCTTCTAACCCCAAGGACACTTCTATTAATGCTATTGTCTTCAATCATCCCGGAAATGGAAAGTACTCTGCGGTACCTCCACCACAAAAGAAGAAAAGGGATAGACATTATGACAAGCTTGAAGGGATCACTCAAGAAGAACTCTTCGAGGTGCTCGTCATGAACGAAAAAATCAAACCAAGAGAAGGTGGACCTCCAAAGAAAGATCTTCCTGCCAACCATGCTCATCATCTCTTCTGCAAGTACCACAACTTCACCGGCCACGACACCAACTCATGTTTCCACTTGAAAGACGTCATCCAAGATTTCTTTGACGATAAAGAGATAGGGTTACCTAATGTTGTTACTAATCCTTTGCCAAACAATGAGGTCAATTTGATAGAAATAGAAAGTAGCTTCGAGGACCCTACTCGTCTAGCCACAATTGTGGACGAGAGCCCTCTTGAATTTAATAAATCTTCTTTCTGCTATATGATGTCTTGGGAGGAAATCTTAGAAAAAAAGGAAAAAGGGTCTAAAACAGTCAATCTCCTCACACGATCCGGTCGTGTGATCACTAACAAAGATCCAAGGGATGAAAATCCTCCTAAACAAGCCAAAGCCTCATCGCCAAGCGAACCGGAAGACCCTCTCTTAACTCAGTTAAAGAAGACATAAGAAAACATCTCAGTTTGGGATCTCATAGGAGCATCTCACAAGAACCGTGAGATGTTGAAAAAGGCATTGGCTCAAATGACCATTTCCTCGGAAGCAACACCCGAAGAGCTCACTGAAATGATCGGTCAAGTACAATTTGGCAACGTCATCACTTTCACTGACTTGGAACTCCCGTCCTATGGGAACAATCATCATGAGGCCCTCTACATAACTGCTAAGGTGAATGGATACCGAATGCCACACATTTTGGTCAACAATGGTTCTGCAATCAATGTCCTTCCAAAGAAAGCCTTATCATCATTAGGCCTTACCTACAAAGATCTTAAACCATCTGGGCATACCGTAAGGGGGTACGATTGTACTGCTAGAACCGCTTTGGGATCAGTTGTGATACCTGTAGAAATGGGGCAAGTCACAATGAGCATCGAATTTCAAGTCATCGACATCCCGGCATCCTTCAACTTGCTGCTTGGCCGCCCTTGGCTACACGACATAGGGGGTGTGCCCTCCTCCCTACACCAATGTATCAAGTTCAGACACAACAATACGATAGTCACCATACACGGAGAGATGGTTACTGCTAGCCCTATCCTCGAGGTACAACATAGCACTTCTGATTTCCTGTTCAGCGGCTTTGAAATCGAGAAAGAAAGCACTGTGAACGTCATAGAAACTTACAACGAAAATGATTACTCCAAGGCACTTCGGTTTTCTGGAAACCTCCCTGTCTGGAAAATGATGCAAGCAAAAGGATACTTCCCTGGCTTGGAGCTTGGAAAGCACTTACAAGGGATAACGAAACCACCACCGGTTCCCCCACCTCACACAAATCATGGCCTAGGATACATCATTTCCATCCACGATGGGGATGACGAAGAAGAATGGGACTTCCCTCAAATCAAGTGTGAAGGAACCGCATACAAAGGCCACAATGACCCAAAAGTCAAAAATTGCAACCTCGAGCCATATCGAAAGACACTCAATGGCTACTTCATCTGGGAAGGGGAAAGCATTCCCTACTTTATCTTTTCAGAATCATGGACTGACGATAAAGGAAAACGCCAACCGGGCTTTGAAATCTTCAGCGACTGCGATGCTTCACCAGATAAAACAGAACCCATCCCGCTAATCCCTAAAGATTTGTGGGGAACGAAGGCAGAAATGACAAGCAAATGGGACTTTGTGTTGGGAGAAGACATGCTGTGACAGTTTGAAGACCTGTGCCGGTTAGAAAGGCATGACCCGGATCCATGCAATCTCCAAGGGGGACGCTCCAACTATTGATTACACAAGACTAACACAGAAATGTGATGAGCCAATTCTAAACTGGCACGTCACCAGAGGACCAGTTGTTGATGAAGACTTCATGATCAAAGAGCTTGGTTGCACTCCCCATCCCCGCAGGAAGATAGGCCCTGTAACTTTCACATTAGAAGCAGGCTCCACCTCCGATGAACTCACTCAAGAGGAAATCTAGGCGGTGGCCGAACATGTATTCCCTTACTTAATGAAAACTTTGATCTTTCTGAGTACCCTGAGATTGCTAACATCGTGAATGATGAATTAACTAATAATAATCAATATAACAAACACGTTAATAATTAATCATACGATGAGATAGATCAAGAAAACGAACAAATTCTAAAAGAATTAGCTAAGAAAGTAGGTCGTTGTGGAAAGAATGGCCCCGTTGACAATGAGGAAATGCAAACGGTTAATCTCGGGACAACAGAAGACCCCAGAGAAACAAAGATCGGTAGCTTCTTCAAGGGGGAAGACAGAGAGACCTTGACGCAGCTCCTCAGAGAATATGTCGACGTCTTCGCTTGGTCCTACAAAGATATGCCTGGGTTGAATCAGTCAATTGTAGAGCACAAGATATCGCTGCTACCCAATGCCAAGCCAGTCAAACAGAAACTACGCAGAATCAAGCCGGAATGGTCAATGCAAGTAAAAGAAGAAATCATGAAACTCTTGAATGTAGGGTTTATCAAAGTGATTGAGTATCCGGAATGGCTAGCAAACACGGTACAGGAAGCCCAGTCGAATGGGAAAATACGAGTCTGTGTCAATTTTAGAAATTTGAACAAGGCATCCCCTAAAGATGATTTTCCACTACCAAACATAGATATGTTGGTCGACGCCACAGCCGCATACGAAGTCCGCTCATTCGTCGATGGCTTCGCAGGGTATAACCAAATCCTCATGGCAGAGGAGGATCAGCACAAAACAACATTCACCACACCTTGGGGGACGTTCTGTTACACGGTCATGCCGTTTGGTCTCAAGAACGCTGGGCTACCTACCAAAGGGCAGTCACGACACTATTCCATGACATGATCCACAAGGAAATAGAGGTATACGTGGACGACATGATTGTTCACTCAAAGGGAACAGATGGTCAGCACTTCAGAGATCTCAGAAAATTCTTCAATCGACTGAGACAACACAAGATGAGACTCAACCCCGCCAAATGCTCATTCGGAGTGGTCAAAGGGAAAGTCTTAGGATACATGGTCACTAAGCGTGGCATAGAAGTAGACCCCACCAAGATAAAAGCCATCATAGACATGCCTCCACCCAGAACACAGAAAGAAGTAAAAGGATTCATGGGCAGACTCCAATATATCAGTCGATTCATCAATCAACTGACTACAATGTGCGATCCTATCTTCAAGCTCCTTAAGAAAAACGCATCTCAAGAGTGGACTCAAGAATGTCAAGAAGCATTCGAGGAAGTTAAGCATTACTTAACTTCCCCACCCATCCTGGTTCCATCACACAAGGAGAAGCCCTTAAAGCTGTACCTCACAGTTACCAATAACGCGCTAGGGGCTATGCTCGCTCAAGAACAGCCTGCTTCACACACAGAGAATGCCATATATTTTGTCAGCCGCAGATTCTAAGGCAGCGAAATCAACTACTCTCCACTCGGCAAGTCTTGCGCTGCTCTTGTTTGGGTATCACAAAGGCTAAAGCACTATATGGAAGCCTTCCCGGTTCGTCTCATTGCATGAATGGATCCATTGAAATATATCCTAGACAAATCAAATTTGTCTTCGAGATTGGCCAAATGGTACTTCATGCTCGCGGGATATGATATCACTTACGTCACTTAGAAATTCGTCAGGGGGAGTGTATTCTCAGATCAGTTGGCCGAATTTCCTTGTGACGAAGCGAAGGGGGAAGACCCGCGATTCCCTGATGAAGACATCATGAGTATAGAAGAAGATTCCCTGATGAAGACATCATGAGTATAGATGAAGAAAATAAGTGGCAATTATTTTTCGATGGCACAGCCAACAAGAGAGGGTTCGGCATCGAAATGTTGTTAGTAGACCCTAATGACATCTATACTCCACTGGCAATACGTCTTGACTTTGACGCCATCATTAACACCGCGGAATATGACGCTTGTATAGCGGGGCTTGAGGCAGCCATAGAACGCAACGTGACCAAACTCGAGGTATTTGGGGACTCCCAGTTAATCATCAATCAGACACTGAAAAAGTGGAGGATCCAAGATCCAACCCTTCAAAGATACAGTGCCCACCTTCAAGAGTTGGTGCAACAATTTCATGATATCTCATTCCACTATCTTCCTAGAGACAAAAACCGGTTTGTTGACGCATTGGCTACACTCGCTTCCTTGGTCGAAATCCCTAAAGGAAAGGCAGTCAAACCCTTCAAAATAACACGACGTGCAACTCCTGCCTACTGAGCCGTTATAGATCTCCATGACTGCAAAGACAAATGGTTATCCGAATGTGCCATTGTTGAGAACTCCGAAGAGAAACCATGGTACCAGGATATTTGGAATTTCATCCTTGATGGAACCATCCCACCTGGGACAGATCAGAAGACTTAGATCGCCCTTAAGAGGTTGACCGCTAATTACGACATCATTGCTGGCCGTCTATTCAAGAAACATTCCCAAGGAAACCTCCTTTGTGCCATCGAGGAAGAGGCCCGAGAAATAATGGACCATGTTCATCAAGGCATATGTGGAATCCACATGAGCGGAAACATACTCGCCAAAAATGATCATCAGACAAGGGTACTTTTGGCTAACTATGGAAGCCGACTGTACCAAAATGGTCAAGAAGTGCCATAAGTGTCAGATACACGCCAACCTTCAGCACGCGCCACCTTCCTTGCTGTACCCTATGACTTCTCCTTGGCCGTTCTCGACATGGGGGATAGATGCAATTGGAAAGGTCACGCCCATAGGGGCTAATGGGCACTGCTTCGTCCTAGTAGCCATCGACTATTTTACTAAATGGGTCGAGGCCGCCTCCCACAAGGTTTTGAATGCCAGAAAGGTTGCAGAATTCATCAAATACAACATCATATTCCGATACGGGGTCCCACAAGAGATGATATCCGATAATGGCTCACACTTTGAGAAGGAAACCGATCGCCTCCTAACCGAGTACAAAATCACAAGACACAAGTCATCTCCTTACAGGCCTCAGACGAATGGAGCAGTTGAAGCCGCAAACAAGACAATCGAAACCATCATCAGAAAAATGGCAGTCACTGGGAAAGACTGGCCCGAAAAGTTACCCTTCGCACTGTGGGGGTACCGCACTTCAGTCCGAACAGCTACAGGAGAGACTCCCTACGCCCTCACATTCGGAATGGAGGCTGTCTTGCCAATAGAATTGGAAATACCATCACTAAGGGTTCTCCTGGAAAACCAAGTGAACGAAGTCGATTGGCTAGAAAGCAGATACGAAGAGTTAGCCTTGCTAGACGAAAGAAGGCTGAAAGAGGTCGAGCACACCCAAGCCTACCAAAGAAGAATGGCAAGAGATTTCAACAAAAAGGTCAAGACAAGGAATATCAGAGTAGGTGACCTGGTTCTCCGTGAGCATCGTCCTGGACCTTTCAACCCACTAGGCAAATAGGGACCAAGATGGATAGGACCCTACATCGTAAAGAAGATATTCTCTGGGAGAGCCCTTCAGCTGGTAGACTTAGACGGAGATCAGCTATCGAAGCCAGTCAATATGGACAAACTCAAGAAATACTTCGCGTGACTTGGCCCCTTAAAAAGAAAAAAAGCGCTCGCTAGGTTGAAAATCCCGAAGGGGACGGTATAGCCAAAAATTAGAGCTTGCACAAGAAAAGAAGCCCGCTAGATTGAAAACCTGAAGAGGCAGTCTAGGCAAAAGAAAGGGTGTGCATAAAAAAAAAAAAAAAGAGGCCTTGTCTCGCGCGAGATTACCCTTCGGCCTGAAACCATATTTTGTCCTTTTTCTCTCAAAAATGAACTACGTTAGACCTGAGCCTCTTATTTAATTGCTGTAAAAGAGGAACGTAGGCAGCCTTCGGGTTCGGTCTAATCAAATAAATAAATCTACTTTTGTCCTTTTATTAATCAAATGCATTTTATTAACGGCAAAAGGGAAATCCTAACCACAACGACTAATTTGCTAAGCTAACAATCTTGAAAAAAAATACTAATAAAGCAAAACTATTGATCTATCAAAGCAATCTCTTGGTACTCCTTAAAATTTAGCCTTTCATTGACTTGGTAGGCCGGCGGACATGGTCACCACCGTCTTCGCGATCCTTCTTGCGCTTTGGGCCCCTCAAAGCAGAACATCCCTCAAGACGATCAAAGACGGACTCCAAAAGCCTCTTGAAGAAATTGAGCCTATCTAAAGCTTGCGTCTTTCCAGGCATCCCTTTGCCTCGCCTCTCGTACCAATCCCCATCAAGAAAATCCTGAGTTGGATCGGTCCGCACATTAGCAGGGTCAGACTGAGCCTCGCTCCTTTACAAAATACTGCTAGCTACAAAAGAATCCCCTAGCAGCGAAAGCCGCAGATCATCAATCTTCTCCACACTAGGGTGACCAGTTTGAAGGAACCAATCCAAATACTTGTCAGACAAGAAGACACTTGCATTAAAAGTCCGAAGGTTCGACCAGCGGTCCCAACTAGTTCCTTCGCCCCATACTTGAGCTAGCACCTGCGCAAACACTACACCAATATAAGACACATCACGAGAGGCCCCTTCGAAAAGATAAGTATCCTGCTGCTGACCAAATTGACGGAGCACCCGCTTGAGAAAATAAAAGGAGGAAACTCGTAAACCCGGAAGAATAACCCTGTCAAAACCCTTGGTATTGGCAACATACTTGTTCAATCTCCAATAAGGTGGACACCAAAGAATATCAGCAGTTACAGTCTTCGCAATCAACTCAGCCCACTCATCCACCGAGAGATCCTTGATCAACAACTTTCGTGTATGATATGTGAAAGGGGAATATTCCAACGGGGGACCTACCAACTTGAGATGCTCCCTAAGCCAAATAGTCAACAAAAGAGGACTCCCTTGGGTCATAGCACAGGTCTTATGTAGCTCATCAAGACCATGCAGGGTTTCACCCAAAATAAGCGGAATAATGTTCCTAGAACGTTTCCTAGCCTCCAGAACAATTTCCACCAATTGGGAGTCAACCAAGCCATCCCTGCATGTGAAGAAAACATCTCCGAAAAGAGAAAGAGCTAGAAAGTTCCGTTTGTAGACATAAAAGGCATCATCATCTGAATCTCTGCTGAATCGCTCAGGAAAAGAAGAACAATCTACCCACCTGCGGTGAACCAACTCGTAGCAAGTATCAAGGGGGATCCCTAGAAATTCATTCAAGGCCTCTGAATGATTCCTATTGTATTTAGGAACAGCAATCTCACCAGTCAAAGGCATATCCAAGATAATGGTAAATTCTTCCACAGTAGGCACCATCTCATTCAAAGAAAAATTGAAAAGATAGACAGAGGGATCCCAAAATCGAGCGGCACCCTGCAAGAGATTCCAATCCAGTTGGAGGTTCTTCAAGGTGAAAAGGATTCTGAATTCGAATTCTGCTATAAACCTATTGCGAGATCGGTTGCGAAACGACCTCACAAAATCTCTTGATGCTTGCTTAAAAGATTCAACCACTTCAGACGATAAAGAAAAATCATCGACAATCATGGACGTTGGGGCGATCTCCTTGGAAGCCAAGGATCATAGGGTTGCAAAAGAAGACAATAACTTTACCCTAACAGAATATCTCTAGAGTTTGAGAGGCTAGGATGTGTTATCTGGCCGAACTACAGGGTGTTTTTATAAGGAAAACTGACAAAATCCTGTTCGAAGAAGGAAGAGGATTCTGCTTGGGTAGCATGTCTCGCGCGAGATGCCTTGTCCCGCGCGATACATCGCCACAGCAAAACAGCAACAGTTCTGCACAAATAACAATCTAGCCCCGACTTGACGAAGCAAGTCTCAAAAAACCTGCGCATACAGTTCCTAACATGCAGTGCAACACCAAATTTAAGCTCAAAATTGTGGCCTAGACGGCCATTCCATTTCCAAACACGAAAAGTCGAGAAAGTTAAAAAACTAACTAGTTAGACCTAGGATTAGGAATTAAGAAAACCATGTTTTTTGTGCTACCTACTTGCTAACAGGTACCGGAAAAAAAAAGAGAAAAATTGTCTAGGCCCACACGGCCAATATTTACAAAGCAAATAAGGAGAAAAGGGGGGGGGGGTCAAGCCATCAGATCACCCGAGCCGCCGGCACCTCCGCCATCACCACCACGGGGGCTACCATCCCTCCTCGACCTCTTGGCTCCACAAGTCAGAGTCACCGGAGAGGCCACCGTCGAAGCCGCCAATGATGCCTTCTGGAACAGCCTCTCAGACAGGTCCGACACTAGGGCCATCAGTCCCACCATCTTGGTCGCTCCACGGTTGTAATCAGCCGCGAACATAGTGACCTGACAACAAAAGAAAAGAAATGCTCAGATGAAGTCGGAAATTTACACTTATATGGACGAATACGTGAAACGAGAGATAATATGAACAGAAACATACCGAGGAGACATCGGGCGGAAGGTAGTAACCCTCGGGAATATGATCCAGAGTCGGGATGTGGCCCATCATCGGCATGCTCCCCATCATATACGTGTAGCTCAGAGGACCGAAATCTGGCACGAAGGGCAGAGAACCAGCAGACTGGGAAGAAGTGCTAGGGGCTGATGAACTTGAGGCAGAGGCAGAGGCGGAACCATGAGCAAGCGACCGCCTAGCACCCACAAGAAGGGGACCCATCAGTTGAGGCATGAACTCCGCATATGAAGCTCCCTGAAAAACACAGTGCGTCGCCGCACAACCCTCCACGAAATCAACATAATCCGCATCAGAAATGAGGTGGGTAGGGAATATAGCCCTCGGCGGATCCGCGGGCACCCTATATAACAGTCTACCCCGGCCATGCTGTGGGAAGACTCGCTCATCCAGATACATAGTATCCCCTCCAGAGATGCCAGCATCCTCTACATCGCAGTGGTATCCCAAGCACGATGGACCTCCCGCTCCACCAGGGTCCAAGGGTAAAGGCCTAGCCGCTCATACTCAAAGGTATCCAACATGCCCGTGCCTCTGCAACTGTCAGGGTCCATTCCTGATTCTCCTCCTCATCAACGCTCAGATTGGGGTGGCTCCACCTCCTGATATCCGGTAATAAAGGGGTCCGGCTCTCCATCTCAAACTTGTACAATCCAAAGACAATGTAGCCCCATATCTGCACAAATATACAACAGATTCAGTATGAAGTACAGTCAAAGACTACAGATAAAGGACAGAAACATAAGCAAGAGCATACCTCCCAAGCATAAGAATACCCCGACAGGGTATCCTTGGTGTGCCTACACGCCTCATCCATGGCGTGATAACAGAAGGCTAGCCCCGCTGAGCCCCAATCATAGGTACTCACCTCATCCAAATTCACCAACAAACCCAAAAGAGAAAGACGGGCCATAGAAGAGTGGTTCACAAAGATGGTCTCAGAAAGAATATACCAAAGGGCACCTCGCACCAATCAATCAGTGTTCACATTCGGCTTAAGAGCATAATCCTCAATCTGACCATGGAGAGGGGATAGCTCAGCAACAAATCCCTTAACCTTGTTAGGGACGAAACCGATTAACTGTCTCCACACAGTAGGGCCCGCAGGCTTATAACCCACAGTCTTCGGAAGGGGCTCGCCGGCAAACTCTAGCCCCGTGATAGCAAGGAAGTCCATCGGAGTCATAGTGGCTTCCCCGAAGCGCAAATGCACGGTGTGGGTAGTATCCCACCACCTTTCCCTAATCTCCTAAAGGACTTGGGGAGTCCGTCTCATCCCCTGAAGGTTATCAACAAAAGTCAGAAGCCCCATTTGAGCCATCCTAGCTCGAACCCCATCAAGGTCCTTGATCTTGTCCCACAAAGCTCTAGCCAGTTTTAGCCTCCCACGACAATTCTTCGTTGGTCTGAACGACTGCAAAACAAAGAAAGAGCAAAAAGAACAATGTTAGAAATCATTCCATGTCAGAAATTCAAAGGAATAGAAGAAGATTTTCATTGAGGCATTTCATCGAACACTTGGCGTGCACACAAGAAAAGTTCGCCCAAAGATGCAATTGATGACCCGAATCAACCCCTCCTAAAATCCATGATATGTAGGGGACTCATATGCACACAATGCAACAACAATCATTCAACAAAGTCAACAAAAACGGAGCATGCAATATAGAACCAAGTTCTAGACAAAAGCAAAGAAAAATGGCCATTGATGAAATTGGGATTCAAAAAGCATGAATTCAAATGCAATACAAGAATCAAGAGTTGAGAGAGAAGCTCTTACCAAACCTTCCCGAACAGCGGTAGAGATATGCGCGTCCCTATCGAAGGTGAGGTCATCGCGAGGATAATCTTTCCCAGGCAAATAACTCCCTAAAATTGAATTCTTTCTCTCTTGAGCCATTGATTATGGAGGGAGGAAGGATTGAAAGTTGATCGGAAGAAGGAATCAACAAGCAACTCACGAAAATTTGCAGAGAAAATCGCCTTGGCTTGAGCTAGGGAGGGAATTTGAAAAGAGATGTTTCAAATAAAAACATCAGCTGCTATTATATTAGCCCCGACAGTACAAGTCTCGCATGAGATAAGCTGTCTCGCACGAGATATACCTTCTGGAATTTTACAAAATTTTCCTCGACAATAAGCGTCTACACAACGTCAAAATTCAAAATTTTGACACATTTACCCTTGGAAGTGACACACTAGCAAGGAAACGTGGAAAAATCGGCACCGCAAGTCACGGAACGAGCCAAACGTGACATACGCACGATCGCCCGGTACGGCACCAGTCGCCCGAAAACCAATTGATCCAAAAATCAACTCAGTCCACATGATTCAGAGCCCAGAAAGGTGAATCATCAAAAGAAAAGCTCGATCCAATGCCCAGACAGGTGGATAGTCATCAGAAAAGCTCGGTCCAACGTCCAGACAGGTGGATCGTCATCAGAAAAGCCCGGTCCAATGCCCTGACAGGTGGATCGTCATCATCAAAAGCCCAATTCAACGCCCAGACAGGTGGATCATCAAAACAAAAGCCCGATTCAGCGCCCAAACAGGTGAATCGTCGTCCTCAAAAAGCCCGATTCAGAGCCCAGACAGGCGAATCGTCACAAAACCGACAGGACTCAAAGGACCAGACAGGTAAGCCTTTGTTTTCTAACATATTTCCCTGCAGGTTTGGAGCCCAGACAGGCGAATCTTAAGACAGACATGTATATTCAGAATTGGGTCTTGATTTGATTCCTCAGTATGAGTTTACCTTTTCAAAAACAAAATCTCCTCGATTTTCAAAATACCTAAAGAAGCCTTTACGTGTTTTGGAGTTGAACTACGTTATGGTCTGATTCTCCGATAGAGATACGTAGGAAGCCGTGCGGCCCGACCATCCCGATGTTCAGAATAATGTCTTTTCTATCGTCGACATGACTTCTTTCATAAGACTTATCGATGAGGGGCTCTGTAGACACTCCATTCTGAACCCATCAGATCACATTTATACCACTCTAAGTCTCGCTTTGAGTCAAGAAGTAGAAATCCACCATTTCGTCATGTTTCGTTAAGTTTTGACTAACCACCATTAGTTTGGGACTAAACTGCATACGAGATAACGGGAAAAGGACAGAACTGTCCACAGACCACAATATCTCGCGCGGAATGGCGTGTCTCGCTCGAGATATTGTCATTTTACAGCATGCAAATGACAGTTTCCTCGTCGATTTTGACCTCTTTTCTGGATAAGACTTTATCCATCCGGCCAACCAATGATTTTGGGTGTCTGGAACCTTCCTAGGAGTGTTTGATCTCATCCTCAACACCCCTCCACCACCTATAAATACTGGATGACTTTCAGTGTTTTAGAGGTCCACAATTCTACACAACACACACATTTTGTTGGTTTCTCTCCCTGAAATATTCCTACAAAATCACCCTAAAATCACCTCAAAATTTGTTTGTCAACCTTGTTGATAAACAAACATCAAGATCCGAGTCAAGGACTGAGGTGAAGCTCTGTCCATGTCAAGATTCGATTCTAAACTTGAGTCAAAACTCTGCCCGAATCACCTCACGCAAGGTAACCCCTAAATCCCTTTCTAATTGATTATTAGAGTGGTATAAATCCATAGAATCTAGGATCGGCCTAGAGCCTCCCTAAATCATGGGAATGGTCTTGAAGCAATCGATCCTACATTCCGTTTAACCCCGTTAAATGGATCTTTATTTATTTATTTTTATTTGAAATCTTTTTCTTTTTTCGAAAACCTCTCTTTTCTTTAGCAAGACCGATCTCCGGATTGGATGGAATGGGTGCTCCTTGACCTTCCCATTCCATAACCTAAGCCCCGAACCCAAATCTCTTTCAAAAAATGGTTTTTCTATGTTTTCCAAATGAATAATATAGGTGGCGACTCAAAAAATCCTTCACAACGCTACAGCTGTTGCTCTGCTCTCATCGGATCCATGGCCTCTTCCCAAGGCTCTTTCTTCCTCTCATAGGGCCCCTGAGGTGGTTGGGGATGGAGAGTTTTATTCTGTTGATTTCCACCCCATGACAAATTGGGATGTCTCGGCCCTGCTTGCCATCCTGGATTATACGTATTACCATACTGATTGTTGTTTGGTGGAAATCTCTGACCAAATCCTTGCATAGCCTGTACCTGCTCAGCCCTACCTCATTCACTCCCCTTGTTGCCCCCCTTGACCCCTATTGTTGAGAGTTAGCACTCAACATCTCAAACAATTCCTGGCACTGTTGGACAGTCTTGCTTCCCAAACTACCTCCTGCTGCATTATCTACCATTGATTGGTATTCAGGGGATAAAGCCCCATAAAAAGTTTGATGCAACATAGAAGCAGGAAATTTATGGTGGGGTCACTGAATTTGTAACATCTTAAACCTATACCATGCCTCGTGAAAGGATTCCCCCGATTCCTGAGCAAATCCCATAATTTTCACCCTAAAATTTTTCAATGCATCATAAGGGTAAAATTTAGTAAGAAACGCATCATGCAAAGCATCCCAAGTAGTGATGCTACTAGGAGGAAGTAAAAGTAGCCAAGTTTTGGCTTTATCTTTCAGTGCATACGGAAAACACTTCAGTCGCAAGTGTTCCGAAGTAACCCCCTCCTTTATAGGGAACCTACTCACAATAGACATGAATTCTCTCAAAAATGCAAGTGCATCCTCACCAGCTAAGCCATGAAAATTAGGGAGCATGTTAAAATATTGGACTTTTATTTCATATGCCAGTACTGCATCGGGCAATACTATGCACGACACCGATGTGTAGACTCTCGGCCTGGCAAAAGCATTCATGATTTGGTCTTCCATTACACAATTAAATTCTTCTTCTTCTTCCTCGGTGGAAGAAGTTTCCAACTCACTTAATTCAACAACTGTCTCGGTGAAAGAAGTTTCAGACTCGGTGTTCGATTCTCTTATAGGGGGAATGCCCCTACCAACTCTGTTGATAAAATCGTTCGCAGGAACTATCAGGGAGTTCAGGGAACGACTACCAAACATGCACCAATTAAACAAACTTGTTAAAAATCACAACAAGTCCCCGACAACGGCGCCAAAAACTTGTTGGATAAAAATCCACTGTGTAATAAAATACCTAGCAAGTGTACTAGCTACCGTTGTAGTAGTATGCACAAGCAAGGGTCGAATCCACAGAGACTTGAGTGAATTAACAAGTTGATTTAATTAGTGTAAAGTAACCAGGGGGTTTTTGATTTGATTTATTAATTAAACTACTAAAGCAAGAAATTAAAATAATGAATTAAAGAAAGCAAGTAAACAAGAAATAATGATTTAACCAGATAAAAGAAATTCATGGATTGGATTTCGTACAAGTTACTGCTGTAGTAGTATGCACAAGCAAGAGTCGAATCCACAGAGATTTGAGTGTTGAACAAATTGGTTTAATTAGTGTGAAAAGAAACAACGGGGGTTTGGTTTGATTTTTATTTAAAGAAAATGACGAAAAACAATAAAACAATTAAAGAAGCAATCAAACAAAACAAGGAAGCAAGTATCGAAGGGATTTACAAGATTAAAATAATTCACGGATTGGATTTCGTAGTTGTCTCCTTTCTATGCTAGAGTTTAATAGATAATAAAAATAACAATCTCGTTCAAAGATTCTTTCACTTGACTAAGGGTTGGGACGTTTGGTGTTCGAATTGCAACCCCAATATTTCTATCGTATTGTAAATTCCGGTAGGTCAAAACAATACTCAAGAAACTAATTAAGAAAATAAGAAATAAATGAATCTAAGTTTTCTTTTATTCCGGTAGGTTAACAATCAAACCTAATTGATGAAATAGTGTTCTTTAAATAAATTGTCCACGGTAGTGCAACAATCTAAAACACATCAATTGAATGATAAATAATTCATCAAATAAGAACGAGAAAGTTTGGAAGAATTAAAAATCAATTTAGCATAGAAGTTCAACAACTACAACATCCAATCCATGAAATAGAAAAATTAGCTACTCATACTCATGATTGAAATCACAAAGTATGAATAGCAATACATCAAACCTGAAAATTCTTGCAAAACCTTGAAAAACCAAACTCCTCCAATCCTTGAAAACCTAGGTAAAAATTGATAAAATAAAAGCTACCTAAAAATGTATTATAAGGAGGTATTTATACTCCTTAATTAAATCCTTTACTAATTAGGAAAAGAAAATAATTAAATCCATGAAATCTACTCAACCACGCTCCGCTGACGTCATAAAACATGTATGGGCACGAGTCGTGCCATCCGGAACAAGTCGTGCCCTTCTCTCCAATTCGTGCTCACGAGTCGTGCTTCCAGCTCCAAGTCATTCTGATCATTCTGGCTCTGATTTGTGCTTGAGTCCCACTCGTGCCTCACTCGTGCTCAGTCCTTCTTCACTCGTACTCCAATATTTCCATTCGTGCTCTGTGCAGAAATCTTCATCTTTGACTTGGATTTGACCTAGCCTTCATCCCTTGACTTTCTTTGACCCTTTTCTTGAACCTTGGCCATTTTGTTGACTTTTTCTTTGACAGTTAACTTGAAATCTTCGGCCTCTTGAGATCAACATCCAAATACAAAATAAAAGACTAAACTACCCTCGGATTGTATCATTTCTCAACAAAACCTCACATTACAAAGTTTCTCTCAAATTACATCAAAACTATTCTAAATACATTAAAATGGATGTAAAATATACGTAAACATAGGTAAATAACATATACAAAATCCAACTCATCAATCGATTTTACATTATAGGATAAAAAAAAATTTCTAATTTACATCCTAATCCTACCCCAAAAAATATATTACCATATAATCCTTCAACCCGCTAACCCTAAATAAACTGACACCCCTCTCATCAAACGCACGCTAAACACACAACCACTTACTTCCTCCCTCTCTCTCTTCCCCCATCTCTCCGATCACCTCCTCCCATCCCGTTTGGCAACTCATCCCATCCCCCACCTCTGATAGTCCCTTCATTCCCCTCCTCCGGTGACCCCTCAACTCTCCATCCTCCGGCGACTCATCTCTCCCTGTTTTTGTCTAACTCTGACCACAGATGCCGGGAAAAGTCAGATCTAGTAATCCCTCCCACCGGCGAACCAACCACACTGACTGCCTCTCTCTCTGATAAGATTCCTCTCTTCCTCTACTTTCTCTACCATCACCTCCGTCTATCCTTCCTCTACTTTCTCTAACCCATTTGATAGTGATTTCCATGGGTAAATTGTCAATGATCTTGAGGATGTTACCACTAGTGCTGTCAAACGGGCCGAGCCGGGCTTCACTTAATGACGGGCCAGGTCGGGCCTAAACATTAGCGGGCCTAGTAAAAGTCAAGCCCGGCCCATGTGAATATCGGGCCTTCGGGCCAATTCAAAGTTAAAAGTATTTGGTTATTTTACCCCATGTTTTAATTTTATTACCCAAATCTCAGATTTTTACTTTCTCTATTACCCACTTCTGGACCTCTGGTTACTATAAAACACTAAAACACCATCTCAAACTAAGGAGTCTCCAATTCAAACAAGTCAATCCAAACACAGACAAAATAAAAAATAAAAAATAAAAAAACATAGTACAAAACACACTTACTTACTAGTCTAACTTACACAATTACAAAGCAAAAGTTCAAAAAATACATCAAGAATTAAAAAACATATATGTAATTAACCACAAATGACAAATCTACTAAATAGTTCTTAAATCTTAACCAAAAGAAATCAGCTAAATAGTTTTTACCACAATTTTTTTAAATACTAAAAGGTAAAAAGTAAATAGTTTATCAAACACAATTACAAATAGTCTAAAATTAAATGTCATTCACTCATCAATCTTCAATCAACATCAACAACATTGAATCTTCCTTTGACAACTGTATATCTTCAACTTCTTGTGCAATTGAATCTGCAAGAAAAAATATAGATAAATAAGTATGAAAGAAAAGTAAGGGTGACAGTGAATCACAAGACATTAAGACATTAAGCTAATGACATTGACTTGGTAACAATCTGAAACAACATGAAGAAGTAAATCAGAAAATATCAGCAAAAATTAAGTAGGATAAGCATGGAATAACTTAAGATCACATGGTCCTTGAACTGCTGCTTCTTGCCACAACTTGAAAAATTTGCCTGTGTCGAAAACACCTAAAAGAGAGTCTACAGATGACTTTGGAAAAAGTAAATTGGATGGTTACTTGAAACAGATCTTACCAAGTCAATGTCATTAGCTTGAATCTCCTCCTAAACTATCTTTGCTAGTAAATTAGAATTCCAAACATTGCCAAAACCATCCTAGTAATAACAATCACATTTAACTGAGCTAACAATGAATCATCAAGACATTAAGCCTCAGATGGCTCTTCAATAACTCACATTGCCACCAATCTGCTAAGGAGTAAAAACTATATAGATATAGGTTGAGAACATTAACTTGACCTTCCAAAAAATTCACAATTATTAAGATAAATGACCTTCCACCAATCTGCTAAGGAGTAAAAATTCACTATATAGATATACCACGAAGATTAGCTAACACACTCTTTAGCTTTTCCTTTTCAATCACAAACACACTTTTACACTCAGCATTGATAGTGTTTCTACTAACAGGCTTAAAGTCAGGAATAAAACGTTTAAGAAAATCATTAAACCCGTCATACTCGGCAAAGCTAAATGGAAGGTCATGCCTCATAATACATTTAGCCAGTAATTCTCGATAGACCTTACTATCAAACTTCCACTTCTTCAAAAGTGTAGTTTGGTTATTCAACAAAGAACTCACATCAAGCATCTGCGGATTTTTATAACACTTGGTAACATGACGTCTTAAATGACTAGTTCCCGAATCAGAATTACAAGTATATTTACTTTTGCAACGCAAGCATTCACACTTCTCGACCCCATCTACTATGCCAAGTGGTTTAAAATATTCCCACACATCAGACTTCTGTCTTTTACTCTTTTTGTTATCATCAACTTCTTCACTAGGACTACTAGTTACCCTCTTACTAGCAGTAGAAGCATTAGTACATGAACTAATAGTGTTAGGAGCAGACGGAGAAGGAGAATCCAACATTTCCAAGTCATCGATATCCACCAAATTTTGATTCGAGAAAGAGAGATATAAAAAATGAGTATATGAAAATAGAAATAACTATTATAAATTCGGTTACACAGTTACACCCACATAAACCCAAATCAAAATTCATAAATTAAGGTAAAACGAGCAATCAAGGCAGCAAAATCAGTAGGCAAACAACAAATTATGAAGTAAAATCAGAATCAATAGCATCAAAAATTTCCCTAGAAATCAAGGCAGCTGATTGAGATGTATAATTATGAACCCTAGAAATTTCTAGGTGAGTTGATTTGAGAGAGAGATATTGATTTGAGAGACTGAGAGAGCGAGCGATAGATATACTAGATAGACTGAGAGAGAGAGAGAGAGAGACTAAGAGACTGAGAGAGAGAGAGTAAGCCAGTAAAGTCGTAACTCGAAAGGGTACTTGTGGGTTGCGAGTCTTGCGACGCCATGGATGTGGAGGCGGCGGCGGTGGTGAGAAGAGAGAGATCGGTGAGAAGGAGAGATCGAAGAAGAGAGAGACTGTGAGCGGCGCCTCTCTGCGATATAGATAGGGTTTTTTTTCAGTGTGAAGAAGAGAGAGACTAAGTGAGCGGCGATATAGATAGGTTTTTTTTAATGTGTTGACTTTGTCAACTGTTTCATTGGGCCGAGCTTTTCCAGGCTTTTCATGTTCGGACCGCATGAACCCACGGGTCTACCGGATCGGCCCAAAGAGTAGAGCCGTCAATACGGGATGGGATGGGATGAAATTACGTTGTCCCATGATGGGAGCGGGACAAAACGGGACGGGACAAAATGGAACGGTACTAAAATACTCCGTCCCATCCCGTCCCATTTGCGGGACGCGAGATCCCGCGGGACCCATGCGGAACCCGTTGACTAGGAGGGATAATCGTTGACTACTGACTAGGCGCCATAGAAAAGGAAACTAAAAATTATCTACTATAGGAGTATAACAGCAACAAACAAGAAATATGGAGAGATGCATTACTTGATCCAGGTTTCTCGACCTCTCTGACAATGTCAGTCATCCTAGCCTTGTATCCCAAAAAGGCAGTTAGCTTGCAAGGTTTGGTTGGGTCATCCTTGGGAAATGCCTTCACTGCATCATGGTAGAGACTGGTAAGCCAAGCAAGAGTGAGAAAGAAAAAGAAGCACAAATACACAGATAACTGGAAGTGTAGTAGTATCCTAATATCCATTTCAGTTTGGGCCCCAAAAAAGAGTGTCTTTCTTAGCTTAAGCTACACATTTTAAATGTTTTCCATAATATTTAATTTATTTTCAAATAAAAAAAAACTTGCTGCAACTTACAATAATGATCTAGGAGGGAATATACATTACCAACGAGTAGCACGCTTCCTAGGAAGAAAAGAAATCCAAGGGACCCATGCCTTGGGTGCTCAAACTTCCTGTGAGACATCCTTCTATTTCACTCTGGAAACAAATCACACAAAATTAAAATTATTCCAAAGCCAAATAGTCCCTCACTAATGTAAAGAACTCTTAAGAGTAAGTAAAAATCACTCTAACAGTAATACCTAAACTTATCGAGGGCTAAATCCTTTGAATCAGCAAGCCCAGATGCGAACTTCGTTTCCTGAATTGAATAAAATCATTACAAAAATTTGACGATATTAAGGGATAAGCTAATTTTTCGCACACACATACAAATGTAAGAATCTGGTGGAAACGGCCGTGAGGAAAGGTCTGTTGAGGTTCCACCGAGGACTTGATGGGCATGAAGAAGATGCTTCCATGGAAGGACTCTGTACCCTCACAGACAATCAATTTGTTCGAAGAAGGGTTGGCGACCAAGGAAGAAGCAGACCTCGACTATAGCAGATGAGCCTAAATCGTCTTCGACTGTGGCTGGCTTCGGAAGAGAAAGAGAAGAATGGGATTAATTTAGGGTTGTAAACGATTTTGACTAGGCAATTTTTGAGTTTTGACGTTTCCTCTCTTTTTGTTTTTCAGAAACGGGTACGGGACGTCCCGTCCCATATCCCATTCGTCCCGCGTCCCAAACGGGACGTCCCGAATAGTCCTGTTTTCAAACGGGATTAAAAAATGCCGTCCCATCCCGTCCCATTTGTATGTCGGGACGGGACGTCCCGACGGGACCGTCCCAACTTGACGGCTCTACCAAAGAGGCTCGATTTTTTTTGGGTCTTCTAATTTGAGGCCCAGGCCCTTAAAAAAATCAGGTGGGCTGGACCGGGCCTATGGGCGGGGCTCGATTTTGACAGCTCTAGTTACTACTGAGTATCTCAAATAAGCTGATTTCTTTCAACAAGGGCTCCAGAAAGGTTGTAAAACGTACTTGAAGGTTATTAATGTTCTCTCTCTTTCAGTTACCTTGAAAGGTTGTTCATTTAACATGAGAGTTGGTATTGCATTTTCTCTATTAATTGTATCTAATGTTTATAATTTGTTTTTTTATTGTATGTTGTATGCATTTGTTTTATGTATTTTGTGTGGTGTAAAAATCTACCATTTATTCTCTTGATTGGTGTACAAAATAAAATGAAAAAATATAATATTAGCTCACTCTTAAAAATGAATGTTTGGTTTCTCTTTATTTTATTTAAGGAAAAATTAGATAAATATATCTCATTGATTAACAAAATAGTAAGGACTTTCCATTTATTAATTTTACAATTTTAATTGGAATGTCAAAAAATTCTACAAACAGGTCGTGTTATTAATATTTGACAACTGAGAAATTACTGATAAATTCTCAGTTGTTTGGTCGTCGTAGTTGGTGGTCAGCGGAGTTAATCATGTTTTTTTATTAGTTCAGTTCACAACTGAGAACTTACTGATAAGTTCTCAGTTATTTGGTCTTAAGTTGGTGGTCACTGGAGTTGATTGTGTTTTTAGTAGAGATAACTGATAACTTACTAATAAATTATGTTCTTAGTTGTTTGGTCATAGGAGTTGGTGGTGGCCGTAGTTGATCGCGTTTTAATTAGTTTAGTTGACAACTGCGAACTTACTGATAAGTTAAGTTCTCAGTTGTTTGATTGCTGGAGTTGATCGTATTTTTAGTAGTTTATTTGACAACTGAGAACTTACTGATAAGTTAAGTTCTCAGTTGTTTGGTCGCCGAAGTTGGTGGTCACCGGAATTGATTGTGTTTTTAGTAGTTTAGTTGTCAACTGAGAACTTACTGAAAAGTTCTCATTTTTTTTGGTCGTCGGAGTAGGTGGTCGTCGGAGTTGATTGTGTTCTTAATAGTTTAGTTGACAAATGAGAACTTACTTATATTCGTGTTCTGCTCGCTGGAGTCATTCGTGTTATTAGTAGTTTAGTTGAAAACTGAGAATTTACTGATAAGTTAAGTTCTCAGTTGTTTGTTCGCCGGAGAGGTTGCCGGAGTTGGTGGTCGCCGAAGTTGATCATATTTTTACTAGTTTAGTTGATGTTGGAAAAATAAGGTGTTTTGAAGGAAATAATATGTTATTTCCTAAATGGGTTGTTTGTCAAATGACCCAATTGATTATGGGTTTGTGTTCTACTCCATGAGAACATTGAAATCATATATTCATTTGTTCAAAATGGTTGAGGGATGAATGAGATATTAAGGCTCAAATTAAGTAGGTTGGAAGTGGGAAATGTGGTTATCCCACATTGAAAAGAAATGTAAAAGGAGACTAGTTTATATACTCCTACACTTTAGTAGGGAGTAAGATTGTGGAGCATAGAAGCTCTGTCTCACGCACAGGTGCGCATGAGGGGTGCAAATCATGGGCCAAAATGGGCTTCAGGCTACCGAACGCATGTGCATGCGCATCACGCGGACACGAATGTGGCTCCGAATTGACCTACTCGCACTAGCCCACCTTTTGCAAATTTTTTTTTTCCAGAAATAAATTGTCAGGAACATGAACACACATGTATAACAACCACTACTACTTAATATCTGTTTGATTCTTCATCTTCAAACATTCATACGAAATAAATTGGGTGTTAATTTCTGTTGGGTATGCATTATTTAACCCTCCTATATTAGCTTAGGATTTGATTGATACCATAACCTCCTGTCTATTTTAAGGACTTTGGGACCCTATGTAATGAAGCTTAGACTTCAATTTTTAGCTAAGTCCATTTTATAGAATAGGATAAATTAGGCTTGAAGACTGACACAAGACTCATTGGATATAAGGATGCAGTTCAAATGTTTCAGACCGCCGTGTCAAAACCGCCTAGCAGAACTGCTCCATGGAACTGCTTGGTGGAATCCTTGTCTGAAACCACCTTTGAACTTCAGTGCAAACTCAAAGTAGTGAACCGCTTCAATGCAAACCGCATTGTGGTTCCAGTCGACCGCACTGATGAATCCTCCCTTGGTGGAACTGCTCCTATCTGAACCGCTTCTACACCAGACCGCTTCAATGATTGAAGACTTGAAGTGAACCACATTTGACCGTTGGAATCCACGTCAGCAATATCAAATGTCAACCACCATATCTTGTCACGTGACTCAATGTCAGAGAAGATCTGCAAGGATCTTGAAAAGGTGACAGATGTCCTAACTACCTTATTTGCAGCTGGAGCCTGATCAGCTTTACCTGCAATTGCTGTACCTAAGGACAAATTGGATATTGTGGACCAATGGGAAAGCATCAATACAGTCCTTGCAACAGCTGTGTCCAACGGCTATATCCTTGATGCTTGGGTATAAATACCCCCAATATTCACCATTTGAAGAGTGCTTGAGAAATTGATTTGCTATGAGTTCATACAAAGTTGAAGTTCTACCCAGAAAATTTCCAGTCATTTGAATCTTCATCTTCCTCTTCAAGAAAAATATCCCAGCCCAGAAATCAAGCCTTATACACATCAAGAATCATTGTGCTCTCCATCTTATAGATTCAAAGAGCCTTGATCTTGAATACACACACACACCTCACTTGTTTAATCACATAGATTATTCATTTGAGATACACTGGTTATAGTCTAGGATTTGATCTTCATAGAATAGATTTTAGATCTGAGTTTGAATACTTTGTAACTTGTAATCTCTCTCATACTCAATATAAAATCTAACTCTTAGAAAATCCAAGACTAACCATCTTGGTAGTGGACGTAGATCGTTTATCGATTGAACCACTCCAAATATTGTGTTCTTACTTTTCTGCATTTATTATTTCTTGTGCTTATTAATTATCTATCTTTTTCTATGCTTGATCTTAATTGTAGTTATCCATTGTTGTGAATTGTGTTTGGAGTTAACTTTGTCAAACCTCATTTTCAGTTTTATAACTGCTCACAAAACTGCACTAAAACTGCTTTGCAAAACCGCACCTCCAAAACCGCTTTGTAACTCAAATATTCCGCTGTGCATTTTACAACTCTACTTGCAGTTTCTAACACACTGCAAGAGGTTTTGTAAGCTTAGATGTTTATTTTTAAAAGAGGGCAAAAAATTTGTAACATCTATTCACCCCCCCTCTAGCTGTTTTTCACCCTTGTTGCCACCTTTGAGACCAACAAGTGGTATCAGAGAAAACACATTTATAAAACCACTGTTTTCAAGCTTAACAGCTTGTGTGCCGATTCGATATGGCAAACTCAAGGACAATGACAACTGTTAACTATTCACACATTCCAATTTTGGACGAAGACCACTTCGACATCTGGAAGTGCCGAATGCTTATTCATTTGGAGACTATTGATGAGATGCTGTTGGAATGCGTGATCAATGGCCCGTTCGTTCCCATGAAGGCCAACACCGATGCAGCCACCAGTGCATAAATTCCAAAAGTTAAAAAGCCTAAAGGCGAGTGGTCAGATGAAGAGAAGAGATTAGCTGGGTTGGACAGCAAGGCGAGGCACATCATTTCTGGAACCCTTCCCGTTTCAACCCTTCAAAAAGTGATGTATCTGAAAACCGCAAAGCAGATGTGGGATGCCATAGAGAGCTACCTCGAAGGTGATGGCGAGTGCAAGGAAAACAAATTATATGCTGTTGAAAGATCCCACAACAACTTCAACAATAAATCCAACGAAACCTTGCGTCAGACCTATGACCGATATGTTGAGGTAGTTAATGCTTGTAGATCTCTTGGCAAGACCTTAACTGATAAAGAAATCAATATGACTTTTCTAGATGCTTTATGTTCTAGATGGGTAAATAAAGCAACTTCTCTAGAAGACTCCAAAGTTTTGAATACTTGGTCGTTAAGTAACTTGTATGCAAATCTTAGAGTCTATGAGCTTAAATTAAATGATATTGAAGATATTGAAGGGAAAACCAAATCACTTTCCATGTCCGTCGTGGAACATAATGAGAAACCAACCACATCCAATCAAACCGCTGATCCTTCCATATCAACCTTATCACTCATCGAAATGGATGATGATGATTTTGCCATGTTTGTGAAAAGATTTCAAAACTTTAGAAAATCCTCAAAACCTTTCACAAAATCATTTTCTAAAGGCAAACCTCCAAAGAACTTTTTCAAGGTCAGCCGATACAAAGAAAAAGAGTGATCTAGTTTGCTACAACTGTAGAAAACCTGGTCACTTTGAATCTGAGTGTCCACAGCCTAAATATGAATACATGAAAAAGAAAACCTCTCTTGCGAAATTTTCTCGTCGCAAGGGAATGGTTGCTGAGGAGGAAGAGAATTCTAAGGAATTAGCAACTTGGATTGAAACAGACTCTGATGATGGAAGTGATGAAGAAACCGAAGAGGTTAATCTCTGCTTAGTTGCAGATGCTTCCGATGAGTCAGGAAATTGTTCATATTCACGTCCTATTTTTTCTACAAATGCTCCACCTTCAAAAATAATTCCAAAAAAGAAAATTTTGAAAAAGGTGGTGGAAGAAGTTTCTCCCATGGAACATGAAAGGATGTTCAAGGAAGCAGAAATGATGATCCACAAATTCTCTAATGTTAAGAAAGCTTTAGGATTAGCTCATGATGAACTTTCTCAGTACAAGACGAAGAAAACTGTGATGAGGTCTGAAATTTCAAATCTTAAGGACCAAATCAAAAGTATGTCTCCTCTTGCTGATCAAAACCGCATCCTTGAAACTAAGGTTGCTGCACTTCAACTTAGGAATGATGATCTGGTCACCCAAATCAACAATCTCCAGAAGATTATTGATGGGTGGCTCAAGTTTCAGGTCACCTTGGATCAAATCATAGATTCCTAAACGACCAGAGTTAAAGAAGGTCTGGGATTTGAAACAGGTGAAAAGGAGAAGTGTGCATCCTGTTGTGAAAAGGATGAGGAAATTTTAAAACTAACTAAAGAAATTCCTAAGGTGAAGCGTGCTGATTCTAAGGGTAAAGGACAACTTAATTTCAATTATGTCTACCCAAAGAAATAGTTTGGGAAAAACTCTCAGATGAAAGGAAAAGATTCTGAGAGTGAAGATGCAGAGGAGATGTCTTATGGAGTTGACCGCACCTCTACTCCAACCGGTTCTATTGGAATAGGTGGTGCTGCCAACTGCATGGCTGACCGCCCTTCTTCTTCGACCGCACCTCCTGCCTTCAAAAGCAAGAAGAGCATTCCTAGAAAACCCGCAGTCAAACCAAAGATAACTACCTTTGTCAAAGATGAAACCGCTGTTCCCAAACCGCATGCAACTCATAAGAAAAGTAAGGAGTTAGTAAAACCTCATGATGCTTGTAGCTTTCATAAATGCTCTGTGTGTGATGGTTTAGGTCACAAGGCTGCAGAATGCCTTTTGCGGTTCACACCCAATGCCAGGAAGAGTAAACCTCCTCCTGTCAAACAGGTGTGGGTCGTTAAAGGTTGCTAACCTCAGGACCCAAGGAATAAAGGGGGACCTCGTTCTTAATGTTTACATTTTAGGTCCTCTGCTTAATGTCTGGTCACTCCAAGGATAATGAATGGTATCTTGATAGTGGCTGCTCAAGACATATGACTGGAGATAGATCATTACTAGAAGATGTCATTGAAGCAAGTGGTCCGTCTGTAACCTTTGGTGACAAAAACAAAGGCAAAACCATTGGGTATGGTGTAATAAGGAGAGGAAACCTAACCATTGAGAAGGTTTCTCTTGTTGAAGGACTCAAGCACAACCTCCTTTCAATTTCTCAATTCTGCGATAAAGGAATGCTTTGCAACTTCACGTCATCAAATTGCTTTATCAAAGATGGCATTTCCGGAGTCACCCTACTCACAGGGATTCGTAAGAGTAATATTTACATTATTGATCTAGATTCTGCATGTAGTATTACTAATCTCTGTTTTGTAGCTAAAAATATGAGCGAGAATAGTTGGCTATGGCACAAGCGGTTGAGCCACTTGAACTTCAAGTATCTAGCAAAGATTGGAAGGGAAAACCACGTTCGTGGTTTACCCAAAGTAGCTGACCACCATCCAAAGAAATGCAGTGCATGCCAACTTGGTAAGCAATTCACGTCGTCTTTCACCAGCAAGACCGCTCCCTCAACTGCAAGATGCTTACAACTGCTTCACATAGATTTGTTTGAACCCGTTACCACTGCCAGCATTGGAGGAAGTAGATATACTTTAGTGGTGGTGGATGATTATTCAAGATATACTTGGGTTGAGATGATGATTTCTAAGGATGATTGCTATGACATCTTAACCTCTCTCTTTAGACGGCTTCAAACTCAAAAAGAAGACAACATCGTTAGTGTTCGATCAGATAATGGAACAGAATTCAAGAACAACGGTGTTGCTCTTTATTGTGATGACCATGGGATTGATCATAATTTCTCGACTGCTGGTGTTCCATAACAAAATGGGGTTGTGGAAAGGAAGAACAAGATGTTGATTGAGGCTGGAAAGATAATGATATCTGAAGCGAAGCTGCCTTAGTATTTCTGGGCTGAAGCAATCAATACAGAATGCTTCACTCAAAATCAATCCCTCATCAACAAAACCTGTAACAAGACTCCATATGACTTATGGAGAGGAAGAACTCCCAACATTTCATTCTTCAAGATCTTTGGCTGCAAATGCTTTATCCTCTACAACGGAAGAAAAAATAGAGGTAAATTCGGAGCCAAGGCCGATGAAGGTATTTTTGTTGGGTATGTTAAACATTCAAAAGCTTTTCGTGTTTTTAATAAAACCAGTTTAAAGATAGTTGAGTCTGTCCATGTTACATTCGATGAGCATTCTTTCCTTGAGCCACATTTGGCTCCAAATGTTGCTGATGATTTTGCTGAGCATAATGAAACAGGTGAATCCTCTAGAACCGCACCTGAACCTCAACCGCAAAATCCAGCACCTTCAACAGAAATTCCCTCAAACTGCACTTTTGAAACTGCACCTGAAGTCCCTACTCCAGATGCAACTCCAAGGGAAGAAGATGTTGAGAATTCCCCTATCCATCTTATTGAACCTCTTCGTCAACTCACCTTCCATGACTTCGCTGAAGGATCTAACGATGCTCCAATTGAAGATCTTCAGCAACCCTCAGTCCAACCAGACTTACCCCCAGAGGTTCGTGAAGTCAGCAGTCACCCTCTTTCTAATATGATTGGTGATCTGTTTTCCGGTGTTCAAACAAGGAGATCGAACTATGATGAGCATACCTCTCTGTTATCTCAAGTTGAACCCAAGAAGATTGATGAAGCACTCCAAGATTCCAATTGGGTCGTTGCTATGCAAGAAGAACTCAACCAGTTTGAAAGATGCAAGGTCTGGACATTGGTGCCTAGACCTCAGGATCAAGGAGTGACAGGAACTAAGTGGGTGTTTAGGAATAAGATGGACGAGAATGGAAGCATCACAAGGAATAAAGCAAGGTTGGTTGCACATGGATATAGGCAAGAAGAAGGAATTGATTATGATGAAACCTTTGCTCCAGTTGCAAGATTGGAAGCTATCAGAATCTTCTTAGCCTACGCCTCTTTCAAGCGTTTCAAGTTATATCAAATGGACGTGAAGAGTGCTTTCCTCAACGGTGAACTGCAAGAGACCGTGTATGTTGCCCAACCACCTGGATTTGAAGACTCCAAATTTTCCAATCATGTCTACAAACTCCAGAAGGCTTTGTATAAACTTAAGCAATCTCTAAGGGCATGGTATGAGACTCTTTCTACATTTTTACTAGAAAATTGATTTAAACGCTGTAAAATCGATACAACTATTTTTATTGCCAAATATAACGATCATACTTTACTTGTTTAAATATATGTCGATGATATTATTTTTGGTTCTAATAATGAGTTACTTTGTAAGCGTTTTGAAAAACTAATGAAAAGCAAGTTTGAGATGAGCATGATGAGAGAATTAACATTCTACCTCGGGCTTCAAATGAAGCAATGCGAAGAAGGTATTTTTCTCAACCAAGCCAAATACACCAAGGAGTTGATAAAGAAGTTTGGGCTAGAAAATGCAAAAGCATATGATACTCCAATGGCCACCGACAATAAGCTAGATAAAGATCTAAAAGGTAAGAAAGTTGATCAAACCTTATATCGAGGTATGATTGGCTCATTACTTTATTTAACTGCTAGTAGACCCGATATCATGTTTAGTGTCTGTGTATGTGCACGCTATCAAGCAGATCCTAGAGAAGCACACTTGATTGCAGTCAAGCGTATAATCCGCTATTTATCCGAAACCACTAACCTTGGACTTTGGTATTCCAAAGATTCGAACTTCGATCTTGTAGGTTATTCAGATGCAGATTATACAGCATGCACAATTGACAGGAAAACACCAGTGGGACTTGTCATATCCTCGGAAATAGACTAGTTGCTTGGGCTAGCAAGAAGCAAGCTTTAGTTTCAGTGTCAACCACAGAGGCTGAGTATATTGCTGCTGGAAGTTATTGCTGTCAAATCCTTTGGATGAAGCAGCAGTTGGTGGACTATTGAATTGAAGAAGGAAATTGCCATATCATGTGTGACAACACTTCAACAATTTCAGTCTCCAACAACCCTGTCATGCATTCCAAGACCAAGCATATAGATATCAAGTATCATTTCCTCAAAGACCATGTGGAAAAGAGGAATATCCATTTAGAATATGTGGTGACAAATAACCAGATTGCTGATATCCTCACCAAAGCTCTGAACTCCAAGAGATTTTCTTTCCTCATAGGAGAAATGGGTATGCTTGAACTTAAATGATTCCATACTTTTTATTTACTAACTTTTGTGTTGAGTTTAGGTTGAAATTCTTGGTGAGATTCCAAAACCACCTTGTTGAAACCGTGTGCATCAAACCGCTAGCTGTCAACTGCTTGCAGCCAACCGCCTATGTTCAAACCGCTTGCTGCAGCTTGACCACTTGATCCTAAACCGCATTTCAACTTAGAGTAATCTATGTCTATCTTTGTTTTATTTCAAAAAAAAAACTGTTCAAATTCCTTTATTTTATTTTTTAGTCCTTATTTTGACATAAGGGTATTTTTGCAAATGTTTTCCCACGTTATTTCAAAATTTAAATGCATTTAATGCAAATGGTACATGAGCATTAAAAACCCCATGTCAACCGTCATAGGGTACAGTGCAGAAGGTGAAAGGGTGCAACATTTGATACTTTCAATCATTTCCTTCTGAAACAAACTGCCTGCCTCTTCACCTATATAAATCTTGTTTGGTGAAAATTCTAACCTTTTAAAGCCAAACCTCTGCACATGTACTCTCTCTTCTACCAACTTCTCTCTCTCTCTCTCTAAAAACCCTCTAAAAACCTCCATTTTCAAAACCATAAACTAAAATGACTTCAACTTCAAAAAGACAAAGAGCATCTACTGTAACAAGGCCACCCAAGAAACTTATCCTGGAAATGGTAACAATTTCTAACTTAAAATCTTTTAGTTTATGCAAACTGCCATTGTTGAACAAGAAAACTGTTCGTATGCCTTGTTCTTCATTTTGGTTGATTTTATTTTTGTTTGTTACTCATTTTTGCTAATTTTTGTTATGTTTTGTTCGAATTCATACATGGATTCAATATATGTTAACTATTTTATGATCCATCCATGTTTAGGGCACTGATTTTGGATTTTTCAGTTTATGTTCTTCGAAAACCCACTTAGTGTTCTTGATGATTCTTGTTGATTCTGGGTAAAGAATGATTTTTTATTGATATATTATTGTTATTCTACCCAAAGTGATCATTTTGATATGCTTTTTGCTCATTTTGGCTAAGTTTTTAATTCTCTCTGTTCTTCATGTTCTTGAACTGTTCTTCGTGTTCTTCATGAAACTCATACGTTTTTCTTGAAATTTCTTATACTTTGGCTTCTGTGATTCTTGAATAGTGTTTTCCATACTTAGAATTTTTTTTAACTTTTTAATGAACTTTTGGAATTTACTATGTTTTGAAACCGCTTGGTTAGAAACCGCTTACTATACCAGTTTCAAAACCGCATGATACTCAGGGTTCAAACCTCTTGCTCCCTTTTAAAGCTAAACCGCATGTTGGAACCACTTGTTCAAACTCTTTTGAAACCGCATGCTTTTTAAAATTCCTTTCTTAGTTTTCTTTGAGATTTTACTTAGTATATAGGCTGGACACCATAACCTTCCCCTATAAAACACTGCTTGCATGTGTGGGACAAGTTTGGATTACAATGCCACGTACTAGTAATTTTGTTCTCAAATCCTCATTTGTTTTAGTATTCATAGTTCACTTGGGGTTTGAAATTCTTCACTTTTCAAACCGCACCATTGCTAAACCGCATGAGTACTCAAACCGCCTGTGAACTGTGAATACAAAAATGGATCTAACACTTAATGTTTTAATTTGTAGGATCCAAATACCTTCCTGCCAGGGTGGGAAGTGTAAGTATGCCAATCCAATTAGCGACCCTTTTTAGGTGCATTTTAATATGATAAAATTGCACTAGGGGCATTTTGGTAAATTCCCGATCCGTTCTGAGACTTCCGAAAACTTTTTACAAGTTTTTGTGAAGGAAGTGCTTTCAAGTCATTTTTCTTGGCAAAAGGACCTACAGGGAATTAAACCATTTTGGACCTAAAGGGAATTACCTTGGAAGGTTCCAAAATGGCAAATTGGCGCCAGAAACGGTTATTGGCATGTTGTGTCACGCGACATCTCGAGCCATGGAAAATGGACGCAGGAGGTCGTGTGACACAACTGGTCTATCATTTGCAGCTATAAATAGAGCCCTACACCTCTCATTTAAGGATCCCTTTTCCACTCCCTAAAGTCACTCTGCCAAAATACGTACAGAAACCCTTCTCTCTCCAAAAACACACACAACACCTACCAATCCTCATCAATTCAACCCCTCTCACCCAATTCACCCATTTACTCTCATATCCTCACTTGCACCATTGAAGATCTGAAGACTAGCACTCCATCTGTGCTCAAAGCCGTGTCCTGCAGCTGATTAGAAGGCTATTACACCTAACATGGTGTAGTGGTGGTGGATTTACAAGGGTAACGACTCCCTTCCACTTTATCTTTCATTCATTTGCTCCTTGCACAATTCAGTTCAATTTATGTTCCTTTGGACTAGATAATTAGGCTCCATCCCCCTTCAATTATCAAGTCCCAATTGCAATCTCTCTGTTTAATCTGCTGTGCTTGTTATTGTTCATGCTTGTGATGTAATTTGAAATATATTGTTGCTTGTTCATCAAGGGAGTGTGGATCTCCCCATATCCACACTCCTTTGGTTGAATAGTTGTGGATTCGGTGTTCTCTGAGTTGAATAGGTGTTGTGGTTGGATCTGATTGGTCTCTGTTGAATCTGAATTCAAGTTGTAAAGTCTCTGCAGAGAGTCACGTTATGTCACACGACACAATTGGCCTCATCAGTCCTGTGTAGTGCGACATAACTAGTCCTCTGCAGAGACCATCATTTCATTTGTAATTCGTTCTTCTAATTCCCTTGTCACTCAAAATAGAGTGTGGATCTTCAATATCCACACTCATTTGAAGTGATTAGGTAGATCTCTGTTAATCCTGTACTTAATTTTGTAAGGCTTCTGCATATGATAACTTGTGTCACGAGACACAACCTGCAAAGCAGATCCTGTGTCACGCGACACCAGTTTCCATTCTGCAGAAGTCATTTTCCCATTGTAACCTGTTCTCAGCAATGTAAGTGGGATGTGGCCTCCCATGGTAAATGGTTCACAAGTTGTAATTCCCCCTGTTGAGCAATAAAACGAAGCATTAATGTGCATTTCATTACATATTTTGTCACACACAATTTGCACACACTTTTGAATATTTTGGATGTTGAACATAGAAAGACTCGTTTACAGATGAGGCGTGTTGGGTGAACTCTCAGTTCTTCTCAACACGTAACCTGACCCCCGAACCCAAATTCTATTTTCAAAAGGTTTTCAATGTTTCCTTTAAAACGGCGTGGTGACTCCCAATTTTTATTATTTTTCGGCGAGCGTTCATTCAGTGGCGACTCTACTGGGAAAATTGAAACTTGTTTTTCAAAAGCGGGCGAAACTTTCGTTCTTGTTCAACATCTTTCTCATTCATTTGTGTGTGCTTTTTGTGTGACATTCTATGTGTTGAAATGCATTTTATGTGCTTTGTGGTCTTTGTACTCCATGTTTCATGTGTTGGTGAAGCTAGGTGTTGAGTGCTTGTATTGCTTGGGGCTTGGCATTGTTTTCTGCTCAAGGTTCTGGAAATTTGGCCTTTCCTGTTACGCGACATAATATGCCACTTCAATCCTGGGTCGTGCGACAGGATTGGCCAACTTGCAGGAAGTAATTTTTTCTACCGGGTTGTGATTGTGGGGCAGTCCCCCATGATCAAATTATGATCATTTTGCTTATTGTACTCTGTGGGGTTTAGTGTGTGTGTGTGTGTTTTCCATTTATCACCCCTTTTCCAAAAAAAAAAATAATAAAAAAAAATATAATAAAAAAAATCATTTTCATAAATGAAGGAATCTAGTCATCCCTCACACTACGTCACATAGATCTAGAATCCTCGGGTGCGATTGACGGCATCGCGGACGGCCATGTAATTCGCCTACGCTTGAGCGCCTGAAATTAAACCTATCCCCCTAGCGCATCATAGGTGGAGCCACACTATTAATCTTATCCAACAGTTGATTTTTGACACGCCATTTTCAAATATACTAAAATGAATTGTTTCAAAATTTATAATAGGCTTTCGTACTTATCCTAAAACCTAGTATGTGTGGGCATGTTGCCATTGCAACATGGTTTCGCGTAGGGACATGTCACTTTCGCGACATGTTTTAACAAGAGATCATGCCAGATTGTCAACGTGCACCGATGAGAGGTCATGCCGGATTTTTCCTTGAAATTCTTCAGGAATACCCGTCATACTGCCCAAATTTCCCCAGAGTTTGGGAGTGCTTGTCCGTCCCATAAATGCTTTGGTTTTATTTAGGTATTATTGCTTATTATTAATTTTTAATCAATATATTTGGTGTATTTTTGGATGATGTGTCCCTAGGTTCCCCCGAGGTCTAGATTGCGTGAATTAAGGCTTATCCTTTTCAAACCGTCCCTAGGACTTTAAAGACACTGCTTTCTACTTGAACATTAATAAGATGTTGCATGAGTCCATCTCCTTTTCCGTTCTTCCCTCTCCCATACCATCTCAAGGTCCTTTCCTCTCCTACACCTTATACACGCTCTCCCCTCTACAAGGCTAAGGCAAGTTGGGTGCGTGCTCCATTTCCCGGTGCTCGTTTGGTTCACGTCTTTGAGGCAGTTACAGTTTCAGCAGAGCTTGCATCCGATTCAGTTTCAGAGATGTCTAGTACAGAAAAAGGTATAACCACTCAATCTGGAGTTTCATCTGCTATGGGTTAACAAGGCACGCATGATCTGTCCATGGAAGAGATGAGAGCTAATATGGAAGCCGCTCTAGTTAGAGATTATGAGGCTCAATTACTCGCTCAAGCCGCTAAAGCTAGAGAAGAGGCAGCAGACTCTAAGTTCGTAGAGGCAATGAGAAGCCATGGTATTGCTGTGATCCGATGTGCCGATGGGACTTATGAAGAGATTACTGATGCCAATGAGTTTGATGTTGAGGCCAGAAATGTCTCTCTTCCTCCCCTTGCCCCAACATCTCACCCAGTTCAAGTTCCGAGTCAGGATGTGCAGTCAAGCCCTCAAACAAGTTCTGGTTTAGTTGGAGGACCACAACCAATCTTCCATGATTTTACTTCCTCACCAATTCCCAATGCTTCCGTGCCTCTAAACCAGTTTGGGTCCCAGCTTCCGAACAGTCAAGGCTTGTTGTTTCCGTGTTCTCGCACGCAGGTCGGTTTCATGGTCCTCACTTCCGTGGTAACGCCCGCATCGTGGTCGCCTTCCTTGCTCGAGAATCGATTCACCAGATGGACTTCTACCATTTCTTGCTAATCAGCTTCAACCTCAAGGAGGGTTTTCTCAATCACTGATGGTTTCCTCTTATGCTTTCAGCTCATCGACTATGCAGAGTCAATATTTGGGACCAACTCGGTATTTGCCTTCTAGTGCTCAGTTTCAGAACCAAATGTCCTCCATTCCCATCATGAATCCTATTCGTCAAGTGCCAATACTCAAGTCACCTCCAAGATTGGTACAGATGAGGAGTGAAAAAGCGACACTATGATGATGTGGGGATGCCCATAGAGGAATTTTTTGAAATCTTAGCGAGCAGAGGACTTGTCCAGCCACTGGTGAATTACAGCCCTGCTAAACTCGATCCCAAGCTGGACACAAGCAAGTTTTGCCTATACCATCAGTATCCCGGCCACGTCACCAATGACTGAACCCCTCTGAAGCCGTTCATTCAAAGGCTCATGGACGAAGGGAAGATTGAGAAGGGTCCTTACCCCAATATTGTCACCAATCCTTTTTCGTGATATCGGCAGAAGCCCAAAGGTTCTCCCATCCGAAGACAGAGAAGTCAGTCAGTCAGCGTCATAGGTTCTAGAGTGTCCTTTACGTTGTCAGGAGTTTGTCGAGTCCAAGTTGGACCATTTTTTTCTTTGCAATAGTAAAAGTATTTACTTCTTTTCTTGCTAGACTCGAGACATCACTTGCACACCCACATTACACTTAATTGAAATGGTTTTATTCTAAATAATCACTTGCGCTGCTCAATCACTAATGCATTGAAATGATTAATATTTAAATTAATCGGAGTGAGAAAATCAACTGATATCCTTCTCAAATTGGGGCTTATTCATTCCCCATCTCGCATCTCATATGCTCACATCCCTTTCATCATCCTCATCATCTCGTTGCTCAATGAATTTGCATGAATCTTCGTCAAGTAAGCTTAAGAAAGCAATGAAGCCTTAATCTTGTTTAGGTCATCCGGTAGGGACTGCGGTTGAAACCTTTCACCCTAGGGAAGCCATTACCTTATCCTCACTAAACAATACCCATTCATTTCAAGATCGGCGTGTTTTGAAACCCCGTTTAGCCATCATCTTTGCTCCGTGAAGTCCAAGCAAGGCCAAGAAGTTATTTTCGAGAGTCGGCGGTACATAAAATACTCAAGCCATGAAGGAAAGACAAAGATAATCCTCAACTCCTCAAGAGGCCTTCCAAGTTATCAAAAGAAGGACTTTAGATCCTCACAATTTAGCAAGAGTCCTCAACTTCTCAAGAGGCTTTTCAAAAGAAGGACTTTAGATCCTCACAATTCAGCAAAAATTCCCGACTTCTCAAGAAGCTCTCCAATGTTCAAAAGGAGCTCGAATCCTTGCAAGTTCACAAAAGTTCTCGATAGCTTGGACTTCATCTCACTAATACCTTCCGACAATTCCAGCCATCCTCTTGATTTTAAAGGATATTTCCCTTTACCAAAACCAATCCCAAGCCATCCTCTCATTTTTAGAGGAAATTCCCATTACCCTTACCCTTGCCTTTTGCCAAAGTCAAGAGTTGACCTCTCATTCTTAGTGACAATCAATCTCCTCGCCATAGAGATCCCAAACACATCCTCGCAAGCCAACCTCTCATCTTTAGAGGTTCAGTCAGTAAAAGGCCTAGCCGATCTCTCATTTTAAGAGGTCATGATACAACAAATTTCCAAATCACCCGATGGCCGATCGAAGCCCGAAACCCAGCTATAGTTCTTACCGGATAGCAGTTTCATTCCAATTTCATCAGGATCTAAATCAAATTAACGCTTCATTACTTGCTTAGATTGGAACCTAATCCATCTTGGTTCGAAAGATCATCCATCAAAGATTGTGCAAATTCAATCCATTCATTCGACACTTCATGGGAGCATATTTCATTTCTCCTCCGCAAACACTTGCCGTGAATGTCCCACTGGGGCTTCGCATTCGTGTCTCTCATCGACACTCCAAGGGGACACGTTCTTCAGTTCTCCAATTCTCAGAAAAATCCTCAAGGGTCTTCAAAATCTCGAATTTTAACATTCCTTCTCTTTTCAATCGGGATTAGCCCGAACTACGGCGACCTGAGCTCCTCCCAAGGAGGGGAACGTAGGCAACCATAATTGGTCCGGTCGAAATCTCAAACAAATCTTGAAAAATCCGGTCTCATCAAGGGCCGTTCCTATACACAGATCCTTCGTTTCATCTTTCCAAATTTGATTCCGATATCAGCTGGCTTTCTCCTCATGACTAATCAAAATATTTGTTCATATCAGATTTAGTGTTTGAATAACCCGAACATCAATAAAGGGTTTTAAGAAGCCTTGTGATCATCATGAATAAGACAAGTTTTCAAATGTCTCGACAAGTCTTTCCTCTCTCCATCATAGGAAGATAGAGCCAAACACTGTTTTTCTGTCAAGCAGGGGCTTCCATACACTTTTTCACACCTTGTGATGCTTATACTCTCCCAAAAGAGTCAAACCCAAAAGCGAGTTTGTTATACACAAATTCGGGATTCATTCCCACTTTTTGAAAATGTACCCCTGCACGTATATTCCATCCCGAGTCTTTTCCAATGACTGATTGACTAATATCTGAAATGATGGGTTGCCTCCTTGGCCACAAGATGACTCTGTCCGCAATAGGGATGCATTGGATCTCTCCAAGCTGGGGCTTTGCTAAGCCATTCTCTCGGGCTCTCCTTACCAAATTTCCCTCCGGGTTTACTTTGCATTATCAACTGGGGCTTCTCTATGGTCATCTCATCAAAATCTGGGGCTCCACCTAATCATATCTTTAAAACCAGGGCATTCTCTGCACTTCCGCTGCTGCTTGCCGTCTCGGGCGCTCGATACACTTTGTCCTTACCAGTGATGAACCTGCTGCAATCTGTACTCCCGGGAGCATCCCCAACTTGCCTAGTCTGCATCATGTCATCCATACATTCCTCAATCATCACTCATACATTTCCCACCTTATGGGAGAGGGTTCACCCCATTCATCAATCATACCAATCATACATAAACACATTCATCCCAGACGCAATCCATCATTTGCTACATACATATTAGCTCATCAAGCCGTACAAAATCCTCATTCCATTTTCATCCCCATCCGAGATGGACTCGTGCATCAAGATTAATAAGGCATAAGCTTAACATTAATCAAGCGAATAGAATGCAATATTGCCTAGAGTGTTGTGTTTCCCCCACAGGGTAAAATAATCAAGTGATCATGATCTGATCATGGGGATTGCTCCTCAAATCACAATCTGGACAAAGATTTAAAATCCTGCAGGTGGCATGCTCTGCCCTCATCATCTTCATCATCCCCGTCATCATCGGACTCATCAGCATCATCCGAAAGAGCTTCAGCTGCCTCAAATCTCCAAGCAATAATGCTCATCAATATCTGCGACACTAAAGCCTGTCCCGCACGACAAGTCATTAGCAAAGCTTGTTCTACACGATTGAAATTACCCTGGGATTCGGCTCGCGCGCGAATTTTGGCCCCCCGGCATCTCACACTCGTCGCGTTCGGGAAGTTGCCCGGATCTGAGAGGCAGCGTGTTCATGCCCTGGCATCTGGCTATTCCGTTTGCGTTTTGCGTGTTGGAGGTGTCTCGCTGTGTTTTGCTTGTAGAGTCGCCACGCCATTTTTATTAAGCCCAAAATATTGAAAAAGGGCATCAGTTTAAAAATAAACTGTTTTTGTTGTGTGATGAGATTTTTGAGTTCGGAGGTCAGATGACTCCTCGAGAAGAGAATATTAGAATATTAGAGCTCACCCGAGTCGGCTCGTAAAAATGAGTCTTTCGGTACCCCTAATATTCTTTAACTATTGTGTGTGTGTGTATGTGCTTTTAAAAATGCATGCTGTATCGGATGTCTACATTGTATACTGCTTTATTGAAATGTATTGAAATAGTAGTGGAAGGAAGCCTTACCAATGTTGGTTCGTGTCTGTCTTCCGCTGGGAAATAGTGTTTGAGGATGGAATAGTGTTCCAGGATGGACCGGGATTGCTTCGGGATGTGCCGGTCTGCGGATAGAGTTTCGACGTGCGTTGGGATCGCAGGGATCACTTGGGAAGAGGTTCGGCGTGTGTTGAGATAGCAAGGGTCACTCGGGCAGAGGTTCGGCGTGCGTTGGATTCGTCGGTTGGATTCGGGCAGAGTTTCGGCGTGCGTTCGAGTTGCTGGTTTGACTCGGAAAGAGCCGGGACACCTCAGGAAAGACCAGGCAAGGCCTCGGAGTACCACGAGGGGCCTCAGAGTACCTCGAGAGTGCCTCGGGGCAGTGCGGGAGCGTCTTGGGAGCGGTCGAAGAGGCTTCGGAGCACCACAAGGGGGCTCGGAAGGCCTCAGAATGATCCGAAAGGGGTCGGGAGTGCCTCGAGAGGACTTAGAGGGGTGCCAAAAGGCTGGGGGGAGAGGAGAGAAGAGGGAGGAGTGTGAAATGAGGGAGGGGGAGCCCTCTATTTATAGTCTCAGATTTTGTGCAATAAGTTCCGTACGGACCTTGCAAGTAATCCAAGTTTTTGGTTTTCCTCGATTTGAGGGAATAAGTGGACTTTAAGAAGATTTAGCCATGATGATGTCTGATTGCAAAGAGGTCTGTACGGACTAACCATGCATGCAATAAGGTCCGTACGGACCATTCATGTAGGCAAGTAATTATTACCTCCGGGATTTGAGGGAATAACTTGGACTTTAAGGGAATTCAGTAATCATTAAAGCAAAGAGGTCCGTACGGACCACTTATGCTTTTCCAATTTCTAAAAAATTCCTAAAAGGTCCTTTTGTGCTTCTTTGTCCCAGAAAGGTCCCTCCCTTGGTTTGGTTGGGGGGTTTTTGAGGGTTTTGAGTGTTACGGGTCTTCGAGACTGCGTTTGTGAGTCCGCGGTGTTCCCGTGTGCTCGGAAGAGGGTGATCCTGATTGGGGAACTTACAGAAGCCCCTCGACGACGTCACTTATGGAGGAAGTGGGGTCGTCGATAAGATAAGGGTCCTAATCTGGATCGCGTGCTGGGAAAGGAAGTGACCGTGTAGGTCGGTGTGTGAGGACATGGCGGTGTCCTGCTGTGTGACCGTTTAGGTCAGTAGGCTAGACCCTGTGATAGGATTCCTACGTATCCCTAGCGGGAATCAAGCCTGATCGTAGTTCGTGTGTGGGGTGAGTGTTGTTGTGCACGAGGATGTGAGATGTCCTTTTGACTGAAACTCCGTGTGAGGATGTGATGGTATCCTGTGAGTGACCGCATAGGTCGGCTATGAGTGACGTGGTGGCATCCTGGGTGACCGCATAGGTCGATGGTAAAGATGTGGTGGCATCCCGGGGTGACCGTATAGGTCGATGGCTGGACCCTGTGATAGGATTCCTACGTATCCCTAGCGGGAATCAAGCCTGATCATAGTTTAGAGGTCGTGAAATTGTGAGTGTATGCGGGCGTAGTGGTGCCCTGGGGTGTCGTGTGACCGCCAAGGTTGACTGTGAGGACGTGGTGGCGCCCTGGAGTGACCGCATAGGTCAGTGGTAAGGACGTGGTGGCGTCCTGGGGTGACCGCATAGGTCAGTGGTAAGGACGTGGTGGCGTCCTCGGGCAACCGCATAAGTCAGTGGTAAGGATGTGGTGGCATCCTGGGGTGACCACATAGGTCAGTGGTAAGGACGTGGTGGCGTCCTGGGGTGACCGCATAGGTCAGTGGTAAGGACGTGGTGACGTCCTGGGGCGACCACATAGGCCGGTGGACGTGGTGGCGCTGGGGTGCGACCGCAGATAGCCGTCGATGGTAAGGACGTGGTGGCGTCCTGGGGTGACCGCATAGGTCAGTGGTAAGGATGTGGTGGCATCCTGGGTGTGCAATCTTACTAGAAGATGGGTAATCTTTACGAGAAGATGGTTTGTGGTGTGACCGCCGAGGTCGACTGTGAGGACGTGGTGGCGTCCCGAGATGGAAATTTTATGATTTTCCGAATTGGGTGGTTTAAAACCTTCCGGGCTGGAGATAGTGATTTGGGAGGTTTATGCGGTCTTCCAGACCGAGTGGTTTAAAGCCTTCTGGGCTGGAGGTATGAGAACTCGATTCGTCTTCTATCTGCGGTCGTGTCATGTATGAGGACTTGATTCATCTTCTGACTGTGGTTGTGTCATGTATGAGGACTTGATTCGTCTTCTGACTGTGGTTGTGTCATGTATGAGGACTTGATTCATCTTCTGACTGCGGTTTGTGGAGGCGTGGCTGCCTTGTGCCTCGATTGTGAGAGGTATGAATGTCTCGTGTTTTGTCCGCTGGGGGAAAGGTTGGACTTACGCTGACTGCCGATGTTCATCTGCTGGGGATACGCGGCCTTATAGGGGCTTTGTCTGCTGAGAAGGTGACTTCGGGCTTGCTTTGATGGCCGGTGGTTGATTCACCGTCTGGCATTTTGGAGGCGTTTTGTGCCTTGAGAATTTGTGCTTAGAGGTGCTGGCTCCTTTTCGCGCTTGCTTTACCGTTTAGTGGGCGAGGTCCGGGCTTACGATGACGGCCGGTGGTTGAGTTGCCGTTTAGTGGGCGAAGTCTGGGCTTACGATGACGGCCGGTGTTGGTTTTGTTGGGTTAAGGACCAAACTGCATTGAATCTGCTGAAATAGGCCTTTGGACAGCCAGGGGCAAAGATTATAAGGGAAAAGAAGTAATTTGGCCCCATGTTGCAAAGAGGTCCGTACGGATTACCTCTCTCTGCAAAGAGGTCCGTACGGACCAATGCTGATTTTCACAGTTCCCAGATTTTGACCAGGTAGAAAACCGAGGCACCCCTTCATTCTTCTTCTTCCAGTTCGTGCACCAGCGAGAGAGAGGGAGAAAACTCCATTGTTGTCCCAAAATTCCTAGAAAATCTTCCACACTTAGCTTGAATTGCTTGTAATGGCGGAAGGATCAAGGAGAGGACGTCGTCAACGGAGCCAAGAGATGATCGAGCAAAGGATGGAGCTTCAAAGGAATTGCATTTCCTTTATGCTTTCTTCGAAGAACCCGGATGTGTTGTATCCGAATCCGGAGGTGCACACTAGGCGAGCTAGGAACGTCGGGGAGGTAAGAAATCAATTTCGTCTTGATTCCTTGCTTGAATTTTTGAATGCTAGAACTAGGTATTAGTTTTTCGCATATTTGGGGCTTTTGTTATTTGCCATGCTTTTTGTGAAATTCGTGATGAATTGTTAAAATTGAGCATGTAAAAATTGTGGGTATGTGATTTTTGTGCAAAAATGTGTAGATTAGCTCTTATTTGTAAAAATAAAGTGCCTCTCTTTGAAAATGCATGCTTTGGTGTTTTGTACCTTATGCTATTTCCGTATGTACATTGTGAGAAAAATTGCCATGTAGGGACAAATTTTGTGAAAAATGTGACATGTGCCGTGTTTTGTGACGGGTTTTGTCTGAAAGTATGTGCCGTGTAGGGACGGACTTTTCTGAAAATGTGTAATGTAGTGTGTGCCGTGTTTTTGGTGACGGACTTTGTGGGGAAAATATGTGCAATATGTGCCGTGTTTTGTGACGGGTTAATTTTGAAAATGTGTCGTGTAGGGCTTAATCCCTTTGTTGAGAAAATTTGTGCAGTGTGTGCCGTGTTTTGTGACGGACTGCATGGGGAAAATTATGTGTAATGCATGCCGTGTTTTGTGACGGGTTACATGTGAAAATTGTGTGCAATGTTGGGACGGACCCATATATATATTTTTTTGTTTTGCATTAAGTACTGTGACTGACGTACCTTTGCTGTGTTTACCTACAGGATGTGGGGCTTTTGTCTGGGAAAGCCAAGAAGATGAAGTCTCGAGGGTCGCTCGAGGCAGTAGTGGAGCTGTGACAGCAGTTGCCGAACATCTCTATGGGGGGCAGGCCGAGCCCTAAGAGATTGGTGTATGCTTCCGGCTTGGGCGTGTTCGTAGAGAACTTGGTCGGGATTTCTGATATGAGGAAGAACAAGAGTATCTTCCTAGGCTTGTCCGAGTATTGGTGGGATACCACCCACACCTTCCATCTGAGCTGGGGCGAGGTGACGGTGACGCCCACCGATTTTGCTGCTATCACCGGGCTTTCCTTCAAAGGAGGGCCAGTGCGGTGGAGGGATAGGATAGCCGAGGATGTGCTGACTGAGTTGCTGGGCTTTGCGCCTCTTCCTCGCAGGGGCCTGGGTATGCTGTACAGCGATGTGGAGATGAGGATTACAACTAGTATTGGGGCCTATTGCCGTGGTACCGGTATGGTGACAGCGGAGTAGCTGGCACGCTCCTTCCTGTGGTTTGCCCTTTCCGAGACTTTGTTCTCGAACCACGCGACTACGGCTCCCTTTGCTCTGCTGGAGAGTTTGACTGATTTGGAGAGGGTGGCGTGACATAGCACTGGGCGAGGCGGGCACAGCGGAGCTTTATTTCTCTTTGGACCGGTTTAGCCGATGCGTGGCTAGTTCTTTGGGCTGTTTTGACTTTGCTTTAGAGGTATGAGTTTATTGCTATTTTTGATTTAGCAATTTGTCATTTCTCCGTTTTCCTTTTGTATTGAGCCTTTTCTGCTTTTGTCACAGGTGTGGTTCTACGAGATCTTCCGTTGTTTCCCGTGGGATCGAGATCCTGAGGCCATAGCGGCCTATCCTGCTATGTTGGGCTGGGACCGTCCGGCGAGGAGGAGGAGGACCAGTAGGGGGAAGCTCATCATTGCCTACGGGGACGTGTAGGAGCATCTGGGGAGAGATAGCCCGGTGGAGTTTGATCTGTACCCCTGGGCTCGGTACGGGGCTGACGAGTTTGAGGGGGCTACCGTGGTGACGGCGCAGCGGAAGATGCTGCGGGGCCTGACCTGCGATGTCATTTACTTGGGAGTGAGGGTCTTCTGGCATCATGGCCTGGTATGCTCCTGGCTCAGAGGACCCGCCTTTTGGGATGATGGATTCCGTGAGATGGACGTCTTTGGAGTTTGAGAGATATCTTGGCGGCGTGAGTGCCGATGAGTTTGTTTTGTTTGGAGAGGAGTATGGGTCCTTCGTGAGGAGGAAGTTGAGGACGCCACGAGGTGTTGGCGAGGAGAGGAGGCTGGCCCGCCGGAGTCCTCCGGAGGTTCCGGTGCTGGGCCGGATTTTACATATGTTCGCGGGGATTCCTCGAGGCGGAGGGTGTCGATGCTCCGTCCACGAGCGAGCTCCAGTGCCCTGCCGGGTTGACACGATATGCGGTGAGTGTGCTTACTCTTTTCCATCTTGGCATCTTTTCTTGTATTTTTTTTGTATGCTGTATCTCGTTGGCGAGTGTTTCTTTGGTTGTTTTGCTTGTGCGGAGTCTCGGGAGAGCCTATGACATGCTGACCCGCCGTTATGTGGCGATGCGATCTTTTGCAAAGAAGATGGCGGGGAAGCTGTCTTGCCGGTCCTCGAGGCATGTGCCGGCGTATGAGCCGATGCCTTCGAGGCATTCTGTGGATGTTCCTCCACCGAGGGTTGATCCAGAGCCGCAGCAAGAGGGACCCTCTCGGGGGCGACATAGCATGGATGTCGAGACGTCTTCGGGAGTCCAAAGGCCGCCGGTCTTTCACCAGTTCTGGCCTTCGCAGGAGGCACCGGGGGAGAGTTCGTCAGAACCTGCCTTCTTTGACCCTTTTGTCGGGTTTGACCCTTTCGAGTACTTTGAGTACCCACCCCAGGAGGGGGTTCAGTATTCTGACGACGAGGGTGTGGCTGGCGAGTTTGCAGGGTGCCCGATTTCTCGCTTGAGGACGTTGGTGATGATGATGAGGAGTCGAGATTAGGGCTGCATTTGCTTTCCCTCTTTCCATATCTTCTCCCCCTTTTTTTTGTTTAGCAACAGACATTGTGTGTACCTGTAATAAAACATTTGCATTTGCACCGCAAAGTATTCTATTTTAAGATGTAATGCCATATTTTGTGATTCCCGGGAATTGTCCTAGGAATTGTTGCTATTTTTTTTTGTGCATGCCACGTGAGCTGGGAGTGCGTTTGTGGGTAGTGTATGCTTGCCGGGAATGGCTTTGGCCAGTGTTTGGGCAGTTTGGAGCAAGGTCCTGCTGGGAATAGTGGTTGTTGGCCTGTTTGCTGGGAAAGTGGGGCCATGATGCAACAAGGTCCGTACGGACCAACTTGGTGTGCAAAGAGGTCCGTACGGATCACCTTTGCTTTTGGGAAGGGATAAAGGCTTTTCGGATGTCTGGACTTTCCCCATTCCCCATTTGCAGCCATTTTCGAGCTTTCTTCCCCATTTTCTCTAGGAACCTCCATTTTTGCCATGGATTCTTCGTACGTTCCAAGAATTTTGCCAAGGCTTTCGCAGGAGCGGCAAGCACACTTCCTTGAGCGGCTGAAAATGTGGATGCGACACCGTATGAGGCATCAGAGGCGGGCTTTCGAGGTAAGGTTTCGACTTTGCTCGGTTTGGTCCCTTAAGGAGTTGGTTCCTGATTGGGAGTTGTTGCGGGCTGCCGCGAAGTTCTGGGATGTTAGGAGGCATGTGTATTGCTTCTCCTACAATGAGATGGTGCCCACCTTCGAGGATTTTCGGGCTTTGATTGGAGGACCGGAGGTGGAGGCCATCTCGCTTCCTTTGATTGGCAGTGCTGCCGTGAGCGTGAAGCTTGCAGGCTTTCTTCGGACTTCGCTGGGGGAAGTGCAGGGCATGATCCTTGATTCGGGTCATATTGACATTTACCATGCTTATTTGCTATGAGGCCGGTTTTATGATTGATAGCCCGAAAGTGATAAGTCTCTTGCAGGATGCAGCTTTGCCTTGTGCGTGATAAC